>JAODLC010000021.1:3842585-3883702 GCA_026781145.1 Hippopotamyrus pictus | reverse complement strand
TGTCACATGATCACTGTCAACACCCCCCCCCCCCCCACACACACACCCCCACACACGTCTGTTATATATTTGTTCCTTTTTTAATAATCATATGACTTTGCGCAATTTTCCCTTGATTAAATCATGGTTGCAGTCAAGAGGGACTGTTTCGGGGACTTTGTGGAAACAGCGTGCGTGAAATGATGGATAGCGGGTAATTTAGAGCCTCTTCCTCTCGCTCTGTCCCTGACACTAATGCAAATCCCGGAGACTTAATCTCGTTCTCATTCTAAATTTGCAAGGTGCCTGTACATGCCGGAGATCTTGAAATGTGGAGCTGGACTGCTTGATTCTAAATGTTATGACGTGTTTTCAACTTTCTGCAGAGTGAGCAACTTCTCCCATTTTCTGCACAGTTGAACTCAGACATTTTTCCTCATCAACCCCCGAGACCCCAGAAGTGTAGGAGGTTGAAAATTACTTCTGTTCTGCACTTCAAGTAAATGTTTCACATTTTAGAGAAAACACACACATAGACAGATTTGTCTAACAAAGGGGCTAGGGTTTGCAATTGCGATTTTATCCTCTCCATCTTCTGTGCTGCGTCTCTGGGTGTCAGGTGAGTTTTTGGCGCCACCATCTGTTCAATTGTGCAAAGGCACCAAGATGATTCTGTAAGCTTTAGAAAAATACTGTACGTGAAACTTACAATTCGGGAATGTTTTTGCTGATTTAAAGCAGTGCATATAAACCATAAGGTTTGGTTTTTGTAAATGCTTAGTTATGTTTCTTGTGGGGTTTTTTACTTTTATTTTTTTCTGACCACAAGTTAACTTACGTAATTTCTTCCATATAGTCGTATTTGAGTTCAACCATACATATATAATTTTAAATTCCTCTTCGCTGATAAATTAATTATTAAATATTAACGTGTATATTTTACTCGATATGTTAGGTCTAATTGAGCTTTCCATTGTATAATTAAATTAGGAATTAAATCTTATTGTCTGTAGCATGTAAATATGACATACAGTAGTAAAGTGAAATTTTAGCGGTATTTACCATGCAAACCGTGTATAATTGTCAGTGTAATCAGGGGCCAGTGGTCCCTCCCTTATGTACACAGAGCAGCAGAAACAGCATCAGCGCAGTAATGTTTTCATTATATAAATTAACACGCTTTATGTTTCAATATTTCGTGTACCAATGTAAATTTCTTTATATATGAGAGTTTTGGAACGTCCAGTATTTTAAAACCAGCAAACATATCCTTACTGGAAATGTGCGTGTTCTCTTTTAGGTTATATTGTGGGAAATTATATCACAATCCAGAATTAATTTTCCTCAGTATCATTGGTACACTGATCATTCCTGAGTTGCTCTTATAGCACAACATGCTGCAAACTATCAGTCTAACGAAGATAAAGCAACAGATTTTACCTTATTGTCCTTAAACTTTTTGGGGGGAGCGTTGTTCCTTTCTGGTGCTGTATATAATAACGGTGCGGCTTTATCCAGTCACATTGGAGTATATTTAAAAACAGTAGCAGATTAATGTCGACCGACAGTAATGGCTGTTAGATGTGTATTCATTCCGCGTTTTCAGCTGTCGTCATGACTTACTGAATTCAGCCTTTCTTTCCCGGCATGGGATTTACTCCCCCTGGAAACTAAGCAAGCCAAATAGTTTATCTTTTGTGATCTGTATGTGCTATGAGAAAATGTGGTCATTACCATCTTATTACAGCTGTTTACCTAAGCGCAGCTATCAATAACGTGTGCTGAACAGCCAATGCGCGCGCTGCTCGGTCGCCGTTTGGCAGGGCAGCGCGACGCTGGTGACGGAAAGGCCGGATTCCGGCAGAAAACAGACTTCTTTTTCCCACAGGCCAATTTTGCAATTCCACACATTTTTTTTCCTGAAATTGATGGAATCCTAAGGGTCCGAAGTATGATAATGTAATGAAGAAAGTGTGTGCTTGTAATCCTACACAGGATCACTTGGACCTTAGAGATGCATATGTTACATATAAAACATCAAACAGGTAATATGTTACTCCATGCTTTTGTGGTATTGATTGAACCAGCCCATATAGAAGTATATTAAAACTATTCTGCTCACATAAAGTTTGTTTTCTGTTTACAGCATGTGTTCATGATTGATTTATGCAGTTATTCTAGTGGTTAAAAGAGAGCAGCCTAGATCAGTTTGCAACAAGCTTTTTGTTGGGAATGGTTACAGTGTTAAAATAATAATTATTTGATGGGTTAAAACCAATGTTTTAAAGAAAAGGTCCGTAAGTATTACTAGCTGTGCAGTCTAATATATTACAGGGGATAATGTAGTTATAATCTGTAGTATTAATGTTCTGTAAAAATAAAAGGCAGGGAGTTGAAAAAAATTATAGTGGGGAACAAATATAATTGAAAATAGAGAGAAAGATGAATGTCTGCCCTATTCCAGTAAATTGCTCTTTTAATGGTGCCAGAAGAAAAAGGGTATGTATAGCTATATCAAAGGAGTCTGCTCTGTTCCTGTGCAAAGGTGGTAAAAGCAGCCTTTATGAGCTGCGGCAGAATCATCACGGTGGTGCAAATAGGGAAATGTGTCCGTCACTGGCCTTCATTGAGAGCATGACAAACATTTATACATTGGATTCAGCACCTGGACGCTATTTGAAGCAGCAGTTTTATGTTTTATTAAAAAATATCTGACCTTACTGCACTTAAAAAAATTGGCAAAGATATATCATTTTTAGTATTAAAGGGACCATATTAAATAGTTTAGCATCTTGGGTTTTGTACTAGGTCACTGCTCAATGAAGTGATTGGCTCTGTGGAATAATCGATTGGCAGGATTAGGAAATGCCATGGAAATGTCAATTTTCTGCCGTGTCAATTTAGCAGCGATGTCTCGAGTCCCTTGTGGGACTGTTCTTTCAGTGGAAACAGAGACCTGAGTAAGCCAGTGAATCAAACAGTACCCTGCTCTAGGAACAACAGTGTCCAACTGAAATGGTGAAATGAAGGCCCACTGATGGGTGAAAAAGGCATCTGAAACGATTCCTACTGGCCCACTGGTGTGCTGAAAGGGGTTCTGTGTGTGGGCTGCTGCTCAGCTGATACAGGGTTTGTGCACTGAGGTGTTACATCGCTATGCTGGCCTCGACCTTCAGTAGAGGAACTCAAGTGGGATGAACTTCGTGGAAGCTGGACATGACACGGATCCACACTTTTAATTTGGGGTGTAGGAGAAGCTCTGAGAGAGGTCCCACAGCTTAAAGTGTCAGTCTGATGGCTTTGCACCGAGACGTTCAGGTGTGCCATCCCGACCAGGACAGCTTTGCTAAATAATTACGTGGCTTTTTAAACAGAATGCATGCTTACTTGAGGGAAGAAGGATAATTTATGATAAGGATCCTGGCTCCGACGTGTCTGAATATTGAACATACAGACGGCGTGCTGAATGGTGTTTGTGCATCTCCTGAAGTCGTCCTTTGATGTCTCTCCAACATATAGGTGATGATTTTAGGCGCAACGCATCTCAAAGTGCGACGTTCCAGTGGCTCCAGGGGAATGAAAAGAGGAGGAGAGAATGTCGTTCTATCTAAAAGCCCACTTGGTGATGCTCAGATTCCCTGGTTACCGTTGCCGTGCCATGACCCAGAACAAAACGACCGCACTACTTGTGAGACCTACGCGGCAGCCCCCCCCCCCGCCCCCCCCCATCAATAAACTGAGCTGGAAGATGTTGTCCTAGACGAGAGGTGGGCGTGAAGACCCTCACATTTGAAGAGCCGACTGAGATTTTTCGTTTGGGTCTTTTCCAAACAGTGCGGGGCGGGGGTGCACACGCATACGAATGTCACTTCCCCATCTTCAGCACTCCCTGGCTTTTTGAAGATGAAGGGGTGTTTAATGTGGGACGTGCAGATATTGCGAGCGCTACTCAGCTTTGTTTGTAAGATATAATGTGCCGGTGCTCTAACGCAGCTGCGTTTCCATCCAGCTACCACCGGACAGCGCTAGCGGACGCTTTCACTTCATGGATAATGATTAACGTTACTAATAGGACCAACGGGGGACGTGAGTCGTGGTGGTGATGTGCCAAAACATCAGAAAATGTCCCTGTTGTCCGGCAGGAGAACACCTGTCATTAGACTAAACCATGCATTAATGAAATAGGTCACAGTCTGGTGATGCTCTATCAAAGCTCAGCGCCCCGCTCCGCTACGTCTGCAGGCCGTCAGGTGCACGCTGTGACCTCCCTCCTTTATTCGTTCACATGCCTGCCAGACAGTCCATATTTTTGCTTCCTCC
The DNA here is from genome assembly GCA_026781145.1 of Hippopotamyrus pictus. Classification (NCBI taxonomy): domain Eukaryota; kingdom Metazoa; phylum Chordata; class Actinopteri; order Osteoglossiformes; family Mormyridae; genus Hippopotamyrus; species Hippopotamyrus pictus. The sequence goes on along the minus strand of JAODLC010000021.1, from coordinate 3,879,403 downwards.
CAGGTCCCGATAGGAGCAAAAATGTAGACAGTCTGTGGGTCCCCGTGGACTGGATTGGGAAACATTGACCTAAAGTGATGGTACTAAGTGACTGTTTATTGTTACTATGCATGTCCTACAGACGTTCGGGACACACACCACCCCGGAGGGCGCTATAGTTGGACTGTGCCCATGACCTGACCTGGGAACCTTTGGGTTAAAATCTTAGGCCTTGATCACTGTGTTGCATTTGACTGTTTGAGGCAAAGCACAGTGTGTGTGTGTGGTGGGGGGGGGCTCTGGAGTCCTGGCCCAATACTAGATTTACATTGATTTATTTAGTAGACGCTTTTGTCCAAAGTGACGTACAAGTGAGGAATATGATACATTACAAAGCATACGGCTGTCAAGGAGCCCGAGTAGGTATGAGTGCTGTTAGGTGCGGTTTCCAGTGAGTGACCAGGAACAAGTACAACATAGTTATAGGAACAAAAGATATACAGCCTAACATCAGGAAAAATATAGGTATACCACCAAGAGAACTAACTTTTCTTTTGTATTCACTATGTGTTTAATCATTTCCAACACAAGAATGTTTTTTTTCTGTGCAGTTAGTGATGCCTGTCAAATTAGGATTTTTTTTTTTATACCCATTAAACTTTCTGTCAGTGTTAGATCTTGTCAAGGTGCTGAATGTGAATATTTCGAAAATATCATCATTTGGAAAATCTGGGTTTGACTTCTTGGTTTCTGTTATATAGTATACAGATATAACCTGACAGTAAGAATTTACACCTAACATTTGTTTTATTTGTCAGATTGATTTGTCAGAATAACTTTAAAAACAGCAAGGGGGCTGATATATATATTTTTGTTTGTCACACAGCGGTTATGTATGACTAGGTAGACATTACTTATTTTGCTTTATTAGTGGTGCCAGTTAGCCGTAAGTGTACTGAGTCACTGCTAGTTCAGTGGCAGCGTGTCCTTGGAAAGCGAGTTTGCTGGGCCATACGGGCAGGACGGCATTCTCTGAAAGCCAAGGGCACCAACTAGGCCACCAATTAAAGCAACACCAAGGAGCTAGCCACGCGGAAAGCACAGGGCTGCAAGACAAACTTGTTTATCTTTTATAAGGAGGAGCGCTGGGCCCTAACTCTCCTCAGCCTTATAAAACATTTCCCATGATGCAAATGACCAGAGATGCTCATGCAAACTGACTAGCACAGAAAATGCCTTGAAATGCTGGCCTCCCACCAAGCTGGTGAGCAACGCTGTATAAATGCACTCCCATTTACACATTTTCACACGCAAATCCCGAAGGCCCCACCCTCCCTCCCCCCAATCTAAAAATACTTCTTCTTGGAAGCGGGACTTTGATGTGCAATATTCTGTTTGATTCTCCTTTTTTTTAATTTAAGATTTTGACATGTAAATAATTCACGTGGAAAGGCTCTCGTGGTGTGAGGAGCAACAGGGTGTTCATTGTGCGGGGTGGTGGGGCAGGGGCGGGTGGCCTTGGAGGTCCTTCTCACAGAGTCCCCCCAAAAGCCACAATCGCAAGTTGATTTTCTGAAGCGGATTTCTACAAAAGGGCAGCTTAGTGGAAAGTACTGTATGCAGGCTTGCATCTACAGGGTGAGGGATTTGAATCCCATTTCCAGCTCTGTCTGTGGAGTTTGGATGTCACTCCCCATGTCACATGTGCTCTTCAGGATATATGGGTACTCAAGCAGGGTGGCAGTGGGGCTCAGCAGCAAGTTTGGAGGTTCAGATCTCACCTCTGCGCTGTCTCAGTGCACTTCTCATGTTCTCCCGTTGTTCTTGTCTCAGTTTCCTGCTCTGGCTTCCTCCCCCAGTTCAGTAATATGTTTTGGTGAAATGCCGTGAGAATGTGCTTGTGTGTGTGTGTGTGTGTGTGTGTGTGTGTGTGTGTGTGTGTGTGTGTGTGTGTGGACTGACATCCCACCCAGGGTGTACCCTGTCTTATACCTTATCCTGTCTTATACCTGGATCCTGAACCTCCTAGGATCCAGGTTCATGTGAGCTGTCAACCCTGTGCTGGATAAGCACTGATGGAAGATGGATTCCTATAGGTTGTCAGGGTCCTCGATTTGGGTTGTACCATTCATCAGGGATTCAACCAGCACCTGGTCTCAAGAACAAGAAGGTGGGATAAATAAATGTTGGTGGTGTTTGTTTTTCATTCCATGACAACAACTTGTTTCTGTTTGAAAAAGCAACAGACAGAAAGTGATATCTGTTTATGCTTCAGATGTGAGATATTTTGGCAAGAAATAGCTAGCAGACACGGCCCACGGAAGCTGAAATTCAAAATGTGAGTGAGAGGGGAACAAAGGCACAGTTCTCAGATGAAGAGGAGCGACATGAAAGCGCCGAAGAGCCGCTGCTCCTCCAAAACGGGGCTTCACCGCGAGGAAGGCCTCCGAGACACAGGAGGATTAAATAATTACACCCAGGTGACAAGACTTTCATGGAAGGGGAGCTCAAGACGTGTCACCAGCCGCCATCTGACCTTTAATATGCAGAGCGCATTGCTGAAGACGCTCTCACTTTAGGCGTAGGAAGAAAGGAGGGAAAGGGATGGGGGAGCCATCTTCCATAACGAGGTCTCATTCACATCAGAAATAGATGGCATACATAAGTAACTGGGAGCAGGGGAGGGGGTAGCACCTCTGGGGAGGGCCGCAGAACAATTCCCATAAAATGAGAGAATGAGCAGGGAGGTTGTAAACATATATTATAAACGAGAGGCTTTGAAATCAGAATAAATGTTTACAGTTAAGTGTTTAAAATGCCGAGCGCTGTTCCCTGTCGGGGAATTCGCTGGCCAACACCGCAGAGTCACACAGCGCTGTTGACAAAGGTGCAAAGAAAGGCCTACAGAAGGAAGTGAAATGGGGACCAGTGATTGAAGGTAGCGAGCTCACTGCGTTGCAGCTCTGGGAAGATATACTGGATTTAGGACAGATGTGCACCACACTGCGTGCATGAAAGCAAAAAATGTATATTTGACATACTTTTAACTTTTATTTCCTTTATTTGACTATGGTCTTTGTGCTACATAAATATTAACAAGTAAAGGTTGAACTCCAAGCTTGAAAGAAGATGGTAGATTCAAAAGTGCTTTTTTAAGTACAATCGACTGTCTTCACATGATCTGGCATTTTGTAAGCTGCTTAATATGTTCAGTCCTGTTATTACACAGTGTATGTGCATTTTTTTCCCTACTGTACGTTGAGACGTTAACGTGATCATGGTAGTCTGGCTTTGGTATTTTGTGCAGGGATGTTAATGCAGTGTCTTAGATTTATTGAGAATATGGTGGTTTCTGCTGTATAGCTGCTGTATAAAACAACAGGGCCACCCATGATTCAGTTGCAGTGGTTTATCATGATGAAGAAGCTGTTTGTGCGGAGTTTACAGCCAAGCGTGCCAGCAGGCCCCGGTATCGACGAGAAGTTTTCGATTTCTCCTGTATAATTCATGGCTCAATGTCTCTCAAAGTCTGTCTCTCCTCCTCCCCCTCAACCCCAAATGAGTAAATAAATACCATTGTGATGCATGGATTTCCTGTCTGAAATCCCCATCTCACTGGCCCCTATTAAGAGCAGAATCTGTGATGCTTTGAAGATAATTAGTGAACACGCCCTGGAACGTCTGCGATGTTTCACAGGTGCTTTTGATCTGCAGTGTTTGGTAAAATCACCCTTGACTGGGGCGGCAAAGGCGGGCGGGTGGAGCCGTCTTAAACTGTTTTAATTAATGGGGAGCGAGATGTCACTTAAACGCCTCTAAAACGAACACACAGGAATTGTTCAAATGTACGTGTGGCGCTCACATGAGCTGGGTGCTCCTGATATTGCACCTGCAGTGATGCTATTTAGGTCAACCCAAAACGTATCAGCCTAATGGCAGAGCAAGATTCCACACTGGTGTGGGACGGTCAGCTTCTGAAGAATGTATCCAGTAGTATGTCAGCTGAACACTGGTGAGCTAAATTGCGGTTGTTAAGATTAAAGGTTGCTTCATTCACGCAACGACGTAACAAATAAGAACGCAACATCGTACTTAAATCAGCTAAACGCCCCGTTAGTGATTTCTCACCGCTACACTTGTAGGTCACACTGGGTATTTATATGAGATTGATTGTGGCCAAGTGAAGGCAGAACCTACAGATTAACCTTTGCCTGAAATCAGCAGCGGGAACTACGCTGGATCTCTCCAGTGGAGGCAGACATCACCATCTCTGCATTTTCGAAGGTGACACAAAAGCACAATGGAGGCCAATTAAATTGCTTATGTGAAAGCTCATTTGCTTATGCCTGAGGCACAGTTTGTATATAAATGCTAATATTTGAAAGTCAAATGAAAGTTGAATAGGCTTGTAATAACAGCTAATTAACCATTGCTTTGTTTTTTTTTTTTTTTTTTTTTAAACCTTCAACAAAATTGAATGAGCTGAAACATCACGAGGATCATCTTTAACATTTCGAACCACAAAGATAAATTTCAAAGCTCCGAGACATGCCTTTGATGTGGTTATTCTCTGTAGATTGGATATTATTTTAAGATCCCTTTGTTTAAAAATTCATTTTTATTATCCCTGCATGAAATCCCTGGCAATTCCCCACATACGCAACCATCACTGCAATTAACATCTTCGATCGAGACCATATTCTTGATAATTAATACAGACTTCGTACCTCCCCTGTGATCGCTCGCTGGGTTTGATTCTTTCACAGCAACTGCTCGTTTACAGGACGAGTTTCATCCTAATGAAAATGGAATGTGAAACTTTAATGAACAAGACTTGCCTGTCACAATAATAAAGACTTTGAAATAACACCGTGGCGACTTCTACGAGCTCGCTGACTGAACTTGTGTAGCGACATCAAACCAATTAAGCGTGCCGATGAATATTAACACTAGTGGGTATTTGGAGTGCACAATTTCAAATTTAAGCTGTAAACAAGTGTTATCAAGCAGATCATCATTAACGGTTGTGTTGTACAGGGCTGCTAAGGACTTGAGCTGCCAGTCATTACATAAGAAATAATACAAAGTTCTCCTTCTTATAGATGAAAACATAGTGCCCTAAAACAGTCATTTATTGGTTGTCGTATGGGGAGATAGTATTTTTGTTGTATTAAAAATTGAAACACAAGTCTTAATCCAAGTAAGTGGTTAGCATATTAGTTTTCATGAGAAAGGTTTAGTCATGAGAAAAGAAGGATTAATGGTTTATTTAGAATGTGCTGTGCTGATAATTGACTGACATGGGCCATGTTCTCAAACGACATCCTTTAGTGCTGTTTATTTTCATGCTGCACCAGGTGATGGTTAGGTGGCCTAGCTGTCTCGGTCCAGTACATTTGAGTTGTTTTCTGCAGAGATACTGTTACTTTCGAAAAACTTCACTTCAGTAAATCTCCACCTGTCAAAGAGTATAGTCACATTTATTTTTATTTATTTTTTAAAATTTTCTGCTTGGTGTTAATAAAAGTTAGCTGTATGCTCGAGACGCAATGGGCCTTTATACTAATGGTAGTTAAAATGCACGGGGTCACCTTGGGGCTGAGCCTGTGTGATGAAATAACGTGACCTTTCTTTTAATTGCCCATGTTCTGGTGACCGTACCAGGAAAGTAACATTTACTGAAGTGTTTCCATTAAAGTTAGAGAGTGCCTTAAGTGTGTCTCCCTCCTTCTGCCCCACAACCTCTGTGCCCTCAAACTGCTGCTAAACACCTTAGTATCACATCCTGCTGCTTTCTGTTTGAGAGAACTATACGCAAGAAGTACAATCTAAGTACAAAGTAAACCCTTTTCACTTGAAAAACTCTTTTTCATGGGCAGTATCTCACCACTCTTTGCTATGTCGAGTATATGGGTATATTTTTCTATGCCCTCTCTTAGAAAAACAGCCGCTAGGTGATGGTACAGTCCACTGAGTGTAAGGAAGCCTAGAAACAAGGAGACCATCAGAGATTTCCGTAAGCTGTACTGTATATAGTTTCCTTCCCTAAATCTCACCCCATGGCCTGTCAGCTCCTGCATATCCAGCCTGTTTCTTTGCGTTACAGGAGGTCAGTCACGCTGTGTTGTTCTGCAATAAATTTCACCTGGATGGCCGGTCGAATGGGACCGTAACAGGGCATCCTTTGTCCATTGGGGTTTAAAGCGTGATGTTCCGCTACAAGTCGTGGTTGAGCTCCGCATATGGTCAACGGGATGAAGAAAATCCTGCCTCAAAACCACACATCCAACTCCACCCTTCAGATGTGCCGTAGGTCGACAAGAAGGGGGTGTTCTGATCCGGGACACGAGAGCCTGTGCTTCTGTGTTCGGGTGCGACTCCATCACTGGCCTTGGCCGGAATGGCCAAGCGTCGGCTCCGTGGTGTGCATTTTGTTCATTTGACCCCAATGATAGTTTGGATTATGAGTAAGAAATCACAAAATTATTTTTGTAGTTATGGCTTCGATTAAAAATGAATGGTCAGAGTGTCTCAGCGAAGTCCAGAGTGAATTTAAATGTTGCTGAGTTCCCATCTCTGGTGGGTGTTCCATGAAGCAGGATTTCTTGCTTAGCCAGATGACTTTCTGGATTTAAGGTAGCCTGAGCTAAATGTAAGTGAACAAAGGTGAAGTCCATTTAGCCCAGACTACCTTAAATCCAACAAGTTATCCAGCTAAGCAAGAAATCCTGTTTCCTGGAACACCCCGCTGTCAGACCCACAGCTGCTGGTAAACAAGAAATGACTAACGTGTGAATATCATAATTCTGATTAGAAGGGCTTATTGGGTATTCATAGCAGTGTTATGTTCAGAGATGTCAACATTTGAATAAATGAATGGCATGAGACTATGCAGAGCTCAGTGTCAGAACCTGACTGGTTATTTTAAAAATGCTCTGTTTCTCACTCACTGTGTCAGCTTTAATGCTCAGACAGTGTGATGCAGTAACATGCATTTTATTAAAGAAAAAAAAAAGAAAAACAGCATTAATTAAGCTTCAGCATATTTTTATATTTAAACCGTAATGCCTTAGATCTTGCCAATTTGCCGAATAATAAAAATTAAGTTCATTTCTAAGCTTAGTGTAATGTGGAGTACTTTGCAATGCTGCCCACTAGGGGGCTTTTAAATTTTATTTAAGAAGAAAAAAAAAAAAGATTTTTCTTTTAAGAAAAAAAATTAATTTAGTGCAGCTGATGGGGACACAGTATAATCCTCACTATGATTTCAATGTATATTTTGATAATTCTATGCAATTCCTGAATTGCCTGTATTGTATCATTTCATTTCATCTTCACATTGCTTTTCCTGATCAGGGTCAGGGTGGCAGCATGCTGAGCAGGATAGATCGGGCCTCTTTCTTCCAGGTAGGGTGACCACCTAATTCATGTCAGGAGGGACGCTATGAGCTACTTCAGCTTTTACGAATTACTTTAAAGTTGAAAGGGTTCTGTGCTCAGCTAAAATGTTTGGTTAGTTCCTAGATTGAAAGACTCATCCAGCTGTTTCACATTAACACATATGCATGATTATAGGAGACTGACCAATCAGCACACAGCAGTTCTTAAGTGAAATCCTGGTCCTTTTAATTGAAATCGATGAAATGGTAGTTTACAAATCCTGTTGTAGCTCATAGCGTCCCTCCTGACTTGATTTAGGTGGTCACCCTACTTCCAGGGCCACAGACACAAATCCATAGAGGTTCTTAAGCCAGTTGGGAGATAAAGTCCCTCTAGAGTCTCCTCGGTCTGCCCCGGGTCGCTGCCCCTTGGGAGCTGGCCAGATGGCATGATCATAGGCCCAAACCACCTCTGCTGACTCTCCCCGATCTGTTTCAAAGGCTGGGTGTCTGACCTCTTCACTTCTGTGTCTTGCATGTAAGGCACTTTCAGTCTCTTCTTGTCTGAAACTGTCCCCTCTAAATGAACTTACCCTGCCTTGCCTAATCTCACCCGGTCACTGAGTGAGTCCAGCTGGACAGAGGGCATATCCACCTGGGTCTGGTATTCTTTCCACTGCTATACAATATCTGAATAATTGACCAGTATTACCTCACTCTGGTTGAACACAATTCGAGAAGGTCCAGGCTTTGGATAGTGTGCGAAGTCATCTTTGTTTTACCTGTTAGTCTGTCTCCATGGCCTCTCCAGATTCACAAGCGTGTGCATCTGAGACAGCTTTTGGTCGCAGACTGCCTGGCCTGTCGGGACCTTTCTGCTCTCTCTGGAGACCCACGCTATCATTGCCCCAAAGGCCTCATTTACCAGCTTGACAGCTTCCCTCACCGCAGGTGTCTACCAGCAGGTCTTAATGTTACTACCATGACGGGCACCAACCGCCTTCTGGCCACGGCTCTGTGCAAATGCTGCAGCGATTGAGGCCTTGACTGTGGTCCATTTGGACTCAATCTCCCCCCACCTCACTCAGCTCATGGAAGAGCTTTTTCCGGAGGTGCGAGTTGAATTCATCTCACAGGGAAGCTTCAGCCAGACGTTCCCAGCCTGAATGTTCATCTGGGTCATCCTGGTCCATCTGGCCTCCTCCCCATGTGATAAATCCAACTCACCACCAAATGGTGATTGGTTGATAGTTCCCCCCCTCTCATTGCATGAAGGTCCAAAACCCAAGCCCTCAAGTCAGATGGCACAGCTGCTTTGATCAGTAACCTTCGACCTAAGGTGCTTTGGTACAATATATACTTCTTCATATCCTAGTGTTCAGTATGGTTTTTATTATGGACAATCCATAAAAAGACTGGAAGAAAGCATAGAAGTCCAATAACAGTTCACCACCCTGGTTTAGATCTGGGAGGTCATTCTTCTCAATCACGCCCCTCTGTATATCTCCATTGTGCCACCATGATTACTGAAATCTCCCATCTGGACCATGAGTGTGGAAGCGGTAGCTGTTGACTGGGTTCCCCAAAGTACTGTTCGGTGCATGCACAAGAACAACATCACAGCTTTGCTCTCTGCACCTTGCAGTCACACAGAGGCGCCCCCCCGTCAACCGAGAAAAACGCTTGCACACTCATGGGTGACCCTCAGCCTGGGACTTGCGAGTATTCCCACAACCGCCTGAGGTCTTTCACCATGGGGTTCTCCATAATATAAAAGTCTACTGCCAATGAAGGGTTCTGGTTCCGCTAGCTTAAGGGGTAATGTTCTACTTTGTCAATGCCACAGCCCGTTGCCGTGGTGTGATACATACAGGCCCTTTGCACTCACACCTGCCGCTCACGGACCCCCACGTTTGACCTTACATGTGGTGAACCCATAAGAATAGTGGGTGGCTGCCATATCCTGCCCCCACACCTGGCTTCGGGTAACCTTGTTTTGAGGGTTTTCTGGGGGTCGTCGGTGGGTCGTGGTTTGTCCATTCACTAGGGGAGCCGTCCTAGGCGCTCTGTGGATCAAATTATCAAAATTAAGTGTATAGTATTTTAATCACTTTGTGTTGCAAAATTAAGAAAGCTGGATAATGCAAACAAACTATAGCTTAATGTATAATTTCTGTACTACAGTATATGTGGTCTTCATACATGGTTAGTCAAAAGGCTCACTACTTACTTGGTTTCCAAGCTGATAGGAAACGTGCAGACATTGTTGAATGAGAAAAAAAGAAAAACGTGGGACTCATGGGCAACCGGGTAGAGCTTGCTTTGGAGGAGCTGCCCGTGGAGCCCCTTCCAGAACTGAGGCTGAGAGGAGAACCTGCAGGTGCGATAGTCCAAGATGAGTTTGGAGCTTCTGTCTCATGTTTTAAAATCCTGACTACTAGCAGAAAATGTCCCTTTTTATACATATAAAATTGAAAATTGGCACTAAAAATAAAATAAGCAGTTCAGGTTCAATAAGTGCAAATCCAGACCAGCTGAGTATTCTGTGACTGTCACTCTTCACGCTCAGCTGGTTGGTTGAAACAAAATCTGGGGCTGGATTACACTTTCTAAACCTGAACTTTCCACCTCTTAAAATAACCAAACCAAAAATAAGCGTAAAAGTTCTATTTTAAAAATTACAATTTAACATTTGACATCATAGAACTTGGCAACATTTGGTACTTATGTTACTGACTTTGCATGACTTGTTTCAATTATTTCAAGGGAACAAGTGAGCCTATAATATTAAGTGGGCTGCTGAATTTCACGAGGAGACGTTTGAAACATTAGACGGAATAATGCAAAAAGCAAAATATGAAGTAACAATTGTCTTAAGAAAGGAAGAATAATGTGTCATCGTGCTTCTTGAAAAATTGGATTTTATTGGGCACACAGAGGGGGGCGTTTGATTTAAGTATAATAAAGGTGACAGATGAAATACCCAGTGCAGCAGGGAATCCAAGTTTAAAGAAGTCTTTGTAGGTACAGACACAGTGATCTCACACCATTAATATGTTTTATGTCATATTAATCACTGCAGAAATAAACCACCAGTCAGATGCGCTTCTGGTTTTGGAAACCTTGACCAGATAGCCCAGTAAATATTAACCTAATTATTAAATATATACCAAAGGCACACATCGTGTAAGTTAACTTAAGGACTAATTGATAACAGTAATCAGAATATCATTCATCACTTGTTTTTCTTCTCATACAATTATGTATCTGAAATATTTTTTCATGTTTCTCTTGATGAACTTTTCAGTATAGGATGTAGTGGGAATCTTTTCGCTGTATGTTTATTCTGCATGAAACTCATCCAACTCCTTGTAGCCCCACAGCAGCTGTCACCATCATCCTTTTTCTCCAGCTTTGATATCAGCTAAGATAGCAGCTCTCCTCCAAGGCAAATGTCATTCTGGAACACAAACGTTCTTATCAATAATGTGCATGTAGGGGCAGCCCTGTGGAGGGCAGGGTCTCTAAGTAGGAGCTGTTACCCAGGAACTCTCCCAGACGGCCCTTTTGTTTCTTTGCTCGCTGCAATCATGTCATCGTCGCTCTGGAACTTAGCCGCCGGAAATTACCGTAGACTTTGATTCTGAGCTTGCAGAAGACTGAACGGAGACCTTCTAATGAAGATCATCACGTTTCAGTTGGCAGAGGTGTTCACAAACTTATGTGAAGTGCAGCGGACCCAAAAATTTTGGGAACAATTTCTTCTAAATGAGATCCCATGGGGAGATGCATCGCCATGGAAACCGCAGAACACTGACATGCCATGACCAGCCCAACCTGTCCTCTGCCTCGTCAGCAGGCTGTAGGTGCCGGCTGGACTTCAGACACCGGCAGGATGAGGATAGCCGTAACACCATAGCACCAGTGATGCGGAGATTGTAACGGAACAATATCGCCATTTATCCTCATGCTCAAGTCCATTTTGATCAGTAACATTTTCACGCCAGCTGTGAACTTTTCAGATGGGGTCTAAAATTTTCTCCATAGAAATATGCCATCAACTGGAATGAGACATCGAACTGAGCTGAGCTGAGAGTTTATCCAACTTTAAGAATTATACAAAGGCTATGCATTGGAAAGTTTGAGCCTGGGAAATGGCACAGATAATAAATATGGAGATTTAACTCAGTCTATTAATAATACTGTCCTTTAATGAGAGCTGGTGCTGAATTATCTATTGGTCTCTGTGATTCAAAAAAGAGCACTTTCAAACCTCAGCTGGAGAGCTGTACCTTGTAATTGAATAATACATTACATGTGGCAATTATTTTTTGTTAGGGCCAGACTGAGAAATCAATAACCATGGGATTAAATCAGTGTGTCAGGCATTCTTCTCCGTTATCCGCCTAGTCCCCCTTTCCTTCTTCCACCTCGACCAACTGCAATCTTATAGTTTTAAGGTGAAACTTTAAAATACAATGATGATTAACAGAGGAAAATGCTAGTATTATAGCAGGAGTTCTGAAATGCGGTTGTAGTTGAATCAGAGTAGAAGCTCCACAGTCTCCACCTCCAAGGGTCTGATTTTGATTCCTGCCCTTGGCACTGAGTGCGTTATGGTTTTGTGCTCTCCCTGTGTTTTGGGGGGGGTCTCCTCTAGCTATGTGGCGCAAAACGTGGTTAGTTGAGTTATCCATAAATTGCCCTTAGCGTGTGAATGTGTTTGCCCTGTGATTGGCTGGCTTCTCATTCTTGGTGTCTCTTGCCTCATGCCCTTATATTTCCCGGGAATAGGCTGCGCCGGATAAGTGGCTTGAAGATGGATGAATGGATAGAATTCCTGACAGCAGCCTTTCAATTTTTAAGAGCTAAAAAAATGTATTGCTCATGTAATTTTTGCAGATCATAGTATTTCAGGGACTTTGTCCTTGTGGAGAAATGCCAGAATAATAATATGAGAATTATTCCGGAGCAGAAAAGGGTGCAGAAGAATGTCGCTTGGTTGATACATTAGTCTGGGTCACAATAAAAAAAAAAAGTTTGGATTACTGGAAGGTCGTTTTGTGAGCCCGCGTGTTTCTGCACGCCCCGCAGTCAGAGGGCCCCCGGGGGGCTCCAGCAGGTTTCTGAGACGCGGTGCGCTTCTCTCTGAAAAATTCAGCACACCTAAAAAGCTGGATATCAGGTCTTGTTAAATGTTGATGTGGTCGGTGGGTGAAGAGACCTCTGGCAACATCAAAGGCCCATGATGTCCAGCGAATGCTAATCGCCGCACATTCCCGCGCGGGGCGGCATGGTCAGAGGAAAATGTACGTGCTCCAAGATTAAGGCTGCACCATGGGGGGCCCTGGGAGTCCACCCCCCCACACCTGATGCCGATATTTTCTTCCAGAGCAACTTAGGCTTTTACTTCTTTACTTTGCCGTGTGATTCAAGTTGAGAACCTCACTCAGGAGAACTGGAGCTGTGCTGTACTTCCTGCCGCCTGGAAACCAGTGAAAGCATGAGACATCGTGTTCTGCAACTTGTGTGTGATTTGTGCAAAGAACATATGACTTTGTTTCCTTCGGTTAGGAGATTTGTTAAGGGGGGCTTGGCCATACCCCTTATAAGACATACTGCGCCTGTCCGGCAGCCTGTCTTCGTTTCTCCTTAGGCACGATCATCTTAACAAGATTGGTAGGGCCTTCATGGGGGGAGGGAGGAGAAGAGGTTAATATGTCATGTACAGTATGTGCTGAAAGCCTAAAACACGTGAAGTTGTGAATTCTTCATAAATCGTTCATTGCTCAGAAAATACACCCAGGGGGCATTTCATACTCCTGGGTAGTATCAGGTAAGATCCTCTTTTGTCTCCAGAACCACTTCAGTGGTTGACAAGTTATGTACTGAGATGCCTTTCTGCACAGAGCCCTCGTTCTCACCTGTTAGCTTTAATGAGTTTGGCCATTCGGCTCTGATCTCTCTCATTTACAAGGTATTTTCAACCACAGAACTGTCACTGACTGGATGCTATTTTTTGTTTGTTTATCGCAACATTCTCTGTAAAGCCTAGACACAGAAGTTCATAAAAAAACCCAGGATGGTGGCTGTTTCTGGGCTGCTGGACCCACCGTGTCTGTCATCATTTCTCACCATGTTTACAATGCCTTGAATCACACATCTTGACTAAGTATGCTGTGTGTATTCAGCTGCAGCCACACGATTCCCTTCAGAGGTGCAGTTTGTATTAGTAACCAGGTGTGCCTAATAAAGTGCATTTTGAGGCAGCAGGACAATAAATTCTGAATTCCTAATGCGATATACATTTACAGATGTTCTGCACGCAAACATTTATATAAACTGCTGGAAATTCTGCTCGTCATCATTGTCTTACATATGTATATCTGGAACTAATCAGTCTTGAACATGCAAGTGTTCTACGCAAGTACGAGAAGTTACTCAGTTGGGAGGCCTGCACAAAGCCTGTGGTTAATCATCAATAAGCCATGTGTGGACGCGCTCTGCTGGGGGTGGCGTTTGGTACATGACTAAACAGCCTTCTGATGGGCTGGCAAAGTCTGCCATAGCTACCATCAATAACTACAGAAGGGCTGGGTTAATAACAAACAACACCTGTTCCTCTCCAGTCCCTCCACAGGAACGACTCAACAAAACCGAACCGGCAGATTAAACCCACATGGGCGAGTGAGAAAGATGAACGTTTGACAGAAAGTTCGCACGGAGGAGGAGGAGCCTGGATACCCGAGCACCGTGCCCCAGGCCCATGGAGAAGGCGAAGGGAACGCGAGCGCTCGTGCCGAGAAAGGTGGAGGACACGCCGTCCCTGCGCTGGGCCAGGGTGGCCAATCGTGGAGAGGACGTACGTGGAGCCCGACGAGTCAAGAGCATCGGTCAGGCGGCGGCTCTCTCTTGCACAGAAGTGGCGCGAGAGCGCCAAGTGCTGGAGAAGGTTCTGCTGAGAATTAGAAGATCCACTGGATACATGGATAAAGACATGCAGAACCAGGGGACCTAACTTCAAAAGAATCAGTTTTTTATAACTGATTTTCTCTGTTTTGTGTCTCTTTTGCACAGGATTAATGGAATTCTGGGTTCAGATTCTGGTTCCTTTCTTCATCTGAATGCAAAAGGAGGTTTTTGATTCTGTTATTCTGAGTTTCAGCCATCTTGAAGGTATCTGGAAGCTTCTCCAACAAGTTAGCTCATTTCATCCATGGGCAGCAAGCAGATGAGAGGAACAAGATGAGTCACAGCCAGCGAGAGCAGACAGCTAGCTTCAGCAAGGGCACTAATGAAGTGAAGAAAAGGAGAGGATCGCTGGAATCCCACGTGAGTGTGAAACACACCAGCGGTTCTGTGATGTCTGTGACCTGCCAGTTCAAAGGCCTCAGCTGGACCCCAGAACCCCTGGTCATAGACAAAAGCTTTGTTCATGCCCACTTTGTTCATAATAAAAGTCATGGCCACAACATTGTTCTGTGTAGATACGCAGGGCTTGCAAAAGAGCACAGAAGTGATGAAAGAAACCTGGACAGAGAACAGAAATGGCTGGTTGCTTGAGCAGATGCAATACGACAGCACAGATAACAGCAATAGCACGGTAACTGAAGTCGCAGACGGTTATCGATTTGGCTAAGGTTTGCGTCGGCTTTATCGTTCCTTTAGTTTGTCCGTTGAAGCTGTTCCCATAAACACTATAACAGAACCTTATGAAACAATGTGCAATGTCACAATTGTGTTGTGAGTCTACCATGACTTATCTATATTTCCTCTGGTTTAATGCCATGGTATGGCTGTCCAGATCCAAGTTTACCCATTTTTAAACTCTGTTGAAAAACATCAAGTTGACCGACCTTAAAGCGATGAAGATCTTTTCGGCGGCTGCGCATCCATCGGTACCTTGGTGCGGCCAGACGCCAGGCAGGAGGGGGCCACAGCGCCTCGGCAGAGCAGGACCTGAGCGTGTGGCTAGCCTGAGGTGGTCCAGAGGCATGTCAAAGGCAGAGAACACAGGCTGTGTGTTTGCGAGGGGGGGCCGGGCCGGGCCGGGCTCGTGGTGAGGCCATCCCCCAGACGCACCAGCCTATGACAGCTTTTGAAGTTGAAAGTGTAGCTGGAGAAGAAAACAGAGAGCAGGCCCACCCTGTGCTACCCGCCTTTGTGGCTGCGAGAGAAGGTAGGAATGGCTTGATGCTAACCGTGTCCTTTACTACCGCCGAAGCAGACCACAGTGCTCCAGTCTACATCTCATATCAGCAGTCACACGTGATCTTTATTAGGCATTCATATCACTTACATGCTAAATTTTAAGTCCAGTTACCAAAAATGTCTCTTCCCTGGTGATGTTTCACACAACTTGCCATCTTGTCATGGATACCTGTGCTCATTAGAAGCAGTGTTACAGTACTCTAATCAAAGGCTGACTTAAGGTTTTTAAGCAGTAAGCTACAGTAAATGAGAAAAATCAAGTGTACAGCACTCATGTCAGATCATCAGTTACCTGTCAATCTTGTACAAAAGAGAATGTTGTACAAAAGAGAAACTTCAGTTTCGTTGTTGTATGACAATGACAATAAAGTAATCTCTATCTATATCTATCTATCTACAGTATCTCTATCTATCTATCTATCTATCTATCTATCTATCTATCTATCTATCTATCTATCTATCTTACCTGTCAATCTCACCTGCCCCATCAAGAGCAGGTTCATAACAACAGGTTTATTTCTGAATTACTTTGCACATGCTGGTGGGGCGGCATGGTGGCGCAGTGGTTAGTATTGTCTCACACCTCTGGGACCAGGGTCCGAGTCCCCATCAGGGTTCAAGTCCCCACCAGGGTTCGAGTCCCCATCAGAGTCCGAGTCCCCACCAGGGTTCCATGTGTATGGCGCTTGTAAGTTCTCCCCTAGATGTCACAGGGTTCCTTCTGGGTACTCTGGTCCCTCCCCCCCATGGTCCAAAAATATGCTAAAGCTAATTGTTGTTGCCAAATTGCCCATAGGTATGCATATGTGAGTCTGCCCTGCAATGGGTCGGTGCCCCATCCTAGGTTGTTCCCTGCCTTGTACCAGTAGTCCCTGGGAAAGACTCCAGAACCCTCTGGGCCCCCTGTGGCCCTGAATAGGATAAGTAGTTACAGAAAATGAATGGATAGATGGATAAATGTGCTGAATGTCAGGGCTAATAAGATCAGTCTAATATCCTTAAATAATTTGGCAGCTAACTAGCTATACTGTACATTGGCAAGTGTCATTACAGGCAAGAATTTCCCAGAAGTTAACCAGCCATGTGCAGATCAAACTAGCTAATTTATGAAAATACCGCAGCTATCCTGTTAACAGGTGCTTCCATCTTGTGGTGTGGCATCACCAGCAGAGGTGAATGATTAGCATTCATTACGGAAAGTGGCTAGCTAGGCATCTTGATGAAGGCATACGGTGACAGTGGAAACTGCTTATCGGTAACCTGCTCATAAAAATTATCGGGATATTTCCTTTCAGTCCCTCCTTATAGCCAGACAGATCTTACTGATGTGCTTGTTGAGATGGTGCATTTTGGCCATTTGATTGTGTCACGACTCGCATCGCAATGACAATCAGCCAAAGGGGCTACATGGACTGTGTGTGGTGTTCTGGATTCGACACATCCTCTTCCATTTTAATTCGTTACAATTCATTCTTTAATTTTGATTGTGTATCTCCTGTAAAGGGCAACAAAACTACTTTTTTTGCTACAAGTTTAAGGTCACCAAATTCATACAATGGTATTTTTTATTTGTCCAACACATATAAATAGCATAAATAGTACTGGGAATAGAGCATGCAACACCAAGTGATTTTAAATGGAGCCAAACATAACAGCAAATTATTGCCCTCACAGTCATAATTGTTCACGAGACGTAGAATTTTCCCTTAAAAAAAAGTCTGTGGCTGATGGAAAAAGATTAGAGGAATTGTCTTGATGTCTATGGTTATTTCTGAAAAAAAAAAATGTCAGTTCATATTTAATAGCTTGGTCTCGCTCACTGGTGACTCGACACTCTAACTGCGCTTCGGCTGACACAAGAAATGCATGTCTGGCAGTTCAATCTATTTCACGCTTTTATATAAAATTTGTATCAAATGTCTCACATCGTTCTAATCAGTCAAGTCACACTGCTGGAGGTGAGATCAATGCCTGTGTTCACAATGAAAGCCTCAAAAGTCAATTTTAGTTCCAACATCTGCGTTTGCCGAACGTTGGAAGTCTAACTCTGGTTTTTGTTCTGGAATAGAAGTAATTCCAAGCTTCAAATACTTGATATTTATTATGACAATCATTAAATTAAAAACAAAATTCTGCAATTATCAAAGCCATCCACAGTAGGACTGAAAATGCTGTGGTGAAAGTCATCTCATGCCTCTTTGTTGGCAAAAACATCATTGGCGTATATACTTTATATTATTATTGTTATTTTACATACGAGCCATCCCCAAATCCCCCTCCTACACGAAGCTCTCCTCCATGTTGGAGCAGAGTAAGAATGAGTCCACGAGACGGGGCTTGATCAGCTGCTGGTGGTCGGCGTTCTCGATGCTGTCTGGGCACACGGCCGCCAACCTGCGCAGGGCTGCCTGGAAGCAGAGGATCACATGCGTACGGCTGTCATTACTGCTGGTGACTGGCACAGCACACACAGACACACACGCATAGACAGAGTTTGTGTATTACTATCATTGTGGGGACCCTCACGTCATTTCTATGGGCATAGCTCTAACAATGACAACCTTAACCCCTACAGAACCCTAACCTTAACTACTTTAGCATTTTTAGTCTTTTGATTGCATTCACAGATTTTTATAAGATTGAAGTTTATATTGTGAGGACCTGAAAAATATTCCCACAACCTAAAAAGTAATAGGTTTTAAATACAGTCCCCAACACATATATACACACACACACGTATGTTCTCATGTATGAACGATCATCCACACAACAGACTTGGCATAGACATGGAACAAGCACGTGTCACAATATGACACAATATACTTATGTGACCGACCCATATTTTGATATCTTTATCAGTTATATGACACCTGCAGTCTAAACACGTGCACAAGACTGTGTAGGTCACTTGTACACAGTTACTTCTACATGTAGCCTGCATAGTCAACCATCGAGGTAGTTTGACTGCAAAATTAACGAGGGAAGAAAAAAAAGTCTTGATACTCTGAAAGCAGTGAATTGAGCCATGTGTAATTAGCAGCCCTCATGGCCCCCGTTCGATTATCAGACCCCTTGGTGTGGTAACATTTTCAGGATGCATCGTCTCAAACGGGAGCCATTACAGAGAGACCTGGGCTGTGACGGAGCTGGTGGAACACGCGCCCCCCAACACCACACATCACACATTTCATTACACAAAGGGCGGGAGAGGAAATGGGCAGGGGTGTAAATGCCAGCTTAATGCGCCCCCCCCCCCCTCCTCACATCATCCTTTCCTTTTGATCAATAGGACCTTGTGCTAATTTGGCCCACTGGTGCCACGTGCAGCGCTTTAACGACTCTCAGGGTGACTGGCGCCCCATCCTAGCCCGCTAGCGCCAGGGCTGGCCCCAGGCTGGGGGGGACGTACCAAGCAGGCGACCAGCACGGAATCACTGCTGTTCCTTTCAGCTGGCGAGCGGCACAGTTCGATGAGATGAGGGATGGCTAGAAATTTTTTTAAAAAGAGGAAAGAAAACTTATTCTATTAGTTATTCAGAGTTGTTTTAAAAAAAAAAAAAAAACTAATACAGTAAATATAAGCATCGGTTTATGTTTACCTAGTAAAACCAAATTCAAACAGATGATTTGAGGACATGCTGAAATGATCAGTTTTACAAGTGAAAGACAAGTGTCGTTCGAGATAGACTAAGATTATAAGAGATAGACTAAGACTATAGAGATAGACTAAGATTATACTTTAACTACACTGATTCCTTTATCAAGTATTCAATTCAACTCAAAAAACTTTATTTGTCCCCGAGGGGCAATTAAGGCACACAGGGCAGTTGAACAAGGACACAGTGACGTAAAGTATGTTATATTTTTATATTTTATCTGTAAGTTATAAAATGTAGTAGTATATTGAAGTCAAAACTTATTAAATGTTGGTGAAGCACCTGTGAATTCTGAAAAGCACTTTGGTGTTGGTCACTCAGTTGCGTGGATGATTGAAAACATCGACTACAAGGTTAGCCAAACTCAAGGTTGCGAGCGGCCCTGGACAGAGGCACGCGTGCAGGACTCCCATGAAAGGAGAGTGGAGCAGAGGCGTACCCTGCAGCTGGATGGCCGTCTGTGCAACCTCAGGGTCCCGGCTCAGACGGGCCAGCGTGACGGCCGCCTTCTGCTGCACCCTCTCGCAGGCGGCGCCCTCTGATGGACTGGAGGAGGATGGCTTTTCAGCCAGCAGCAGCAGCAGTCGCTCAATACCTGGTATTAATGTGACAGGACACACAGAGTGGGTATGCATGTGTGTGAATATGCACACAACACCCCCCCCCCCCCTTACCATCCCTGCTCACTGTAATGTTTTCACTACAAATAAAACGTTCCTGCGAAATCTGAGCTCCACTCACACAGGACAACGCAAAATGATACGTGTAATATAAATAATGCCCACCGCAGTTCTTCCGAGCATCAATTTTATTTTCACAAAAAAATAATTAAAAAATAATTTATTTTAAAGGGTTGACCATTTTTTTTTCGGCTTTTGTGGCTCTTTGCCTCCATCTGCAGATGCTTTTTAGAACTGCACATTTTTTAAAAATACGCCCTAACCCATTATGAGAAATGCGCTCAAACCAAAGGCAATTTATGTGCCATAAGTGATGAAAACATTCCCCAAAAATACACAGTAATGATTTTTATACTGCATATCATTAATGCGGATTTAGATATTAAGTCTGATATACATTCTTTAATGGTCCTGGTTCTGAGATCTGCTCCCTTAATCAGCATGTCCTCCAGGAAATGAACCATACAGCCTAAAAAGCACACAGATAGCAAATGGCTGCACATACCATTTTCCTGAAGAACTTCAGAGGCTGACTGCTCCAGAACAGAGAGGTTTGCCAGTATTGTCACAACCTGTAGGAAGCAAACCAGACAATAACTGTAGAAAACACAGACGAAAGCGCAAATGAAAGCGGCCTTTGGCTACATTTGCACATTTTACATTGTTTCATTTATCTTGCACATTTTACATTGTTTCATTTATCTTGCACATTTTACATTGTTTCATTTATCTTGCACATTTTACATTGTTTCATTTATCTTGCACATTTGCACATTTTACATTGTTTCATTTATCCAAAGCAACTTACAGTAGAGGGAAGGGCTACAATTATTTTTTTGTATGATGTATGCTCCCTGCATTGTGTAAGACTCTACTTGTTGAGCTACAGTTATGCATATGTCACATACGTTATTTCATGATGACAGATTGGTGTAATTGGGCACTACAGTTAAAACTTAATCAGCTGCACTCAAGCTGAAATAAGCACTGAGCAGGAATCAGATAATTTAAAAGAAACGTTGACCTATATTTGTTTTAGCAATGCAGCAAATCGTCAGTGCCGTCCAAAGGTACGCAGCAGGGATCTGCGTTGGGTTAACTGTGCTGTTTAGCCATTTAGCCTCGAAGCACAAAAATGGAATGAGTTAGAGGCACAGCTTAGCTTTGACCAGCCACACTGGTTACCATGGAAATACTGGAACTCACTGGAGAACTTAAGTATTAAATGATGAAATTACACTTCAGCTCCCAGCATCTTTGTGCAACACGAAAAACATACATCCGTCACATAAATTGTAGGAATGCTTTTCATTCCTACAAATATTTCACATTTTACTGAGATGGGTAATGAGACAACAGACCGAATGCTGCACACAAGAAAAACATGCAGTGTAGGGTCTGAGTCCTGTAGCTAATAAACAGGGAAAAATACCACCAGCACTTCAGGTACATGCAAGTCAAATGTCATTTCAACAGCCGTGAAATAGACACAACAACAGTAACTATGTTTGTGGTTAAATTATCCGTAAAGGGCCAGTGTGTAAGCAGGTTTTTGGGATATCCTTTAGGTCAGCTGTTCAAACCCAGGTGCGAGGACTCTTCAGCTAATCAGTCCTCTAATTAGTAATCTATTTAAGCAGTTTTAGCGAAAATCCCCATACCAAGCAGGGTATGAAGAGGGGATGCATATTCAACACAGGTACCTATACCTATATTCTGTCATTTCTTAAAATTTGCTTGTCATGTCACTATTATCGGTGACACAGATGTTAGCCAAACAAGCTTGCTAGATAAGGAATGCGCAAAGTTCACCCATAGTCAGTCAGCTACTTCTTTTTATTTCTTGTGAAAATAATGAATGATTAAATAGTTATTTATGTGCCCTGCAGAAGCACCAGAGACATGCCCTCTGCCCTGCCCAGTGCCGTCACAGAGGACTTTGCAGCAAGGAAGGCCAGGAAGGTGTAACTGTAACCTGAAAAGTGCCCGACGTCATGTCAGTCATTTAATGTCGGTAAATGTCAGTTGTAAAAGTACTGCAATTGTGCTACCTTTAAGTGTTGCAATATACTTGTATATGGTATATAGTCCCAGAGATAACTGTGTTTGTCAATTTATTCTTAAATTCATACATCTTTGTTTAGTTATATGGTGTGAAAGTTATTATAAATTGTGAATTTCCTACAAAGCACCTGTTTTTAAAGATTCATATAAGCATTTCATATACGTTTAAATTGTTGTTACTTGGGTAATCTTGAATTAAACAAAATCTGTGTTTCTTTATACCCATTGTTCGTGCATATATTTTTGCCGCAACAGCGGTGAAGCTTGCCTGGGACGTTATGTGGATTTTGACCGGCACGAGCGCAGGACTACATAATGTGCAGTTTGTCAACAGATCAGAGTCTACCTACTATCTGTATGACTTGTGATTACCCATATGCATGTACACAGTGATGTCATCACCTGTATGCATGAGTGATGTCAGCAGTGATATCATCAGATGGAGAACAGGCGGCACCATTCATCGGAGCTGGGGGTGTTTCATATAGGACAGGGATGGCCAATCTTATCCGCCAAGGGCCAGTGTGCATGCGGGTTTTCGCTGCAACTCCCTAATTAGATTACTAATTAGAGGACTGATTGGCTGAAGAGTCCTCACACCTGGGTTTGAACAGCTGGCCTACAGGTTATCCCAAAAACCTGCTTACACACCGGCCCTTTGCGGATAAGATTGGCTACCTCTGATGTAGGTTTTGGGGGGGGGGGGGGTGTACCTGGTCTTTGGAGTAAGGCGTGTCGACACGGTGGCGATCTCTGCACGCCCCAAACAAGATGTGGATGGCACCTAGCTGCAAGAGAATCTCGCAGGCCATGGTATCGAAGAAGGTGATGTTAGCCAGAGCGGCGGAGGCCAGCAGGAAGGCCTCCCCGGAAGAGGCGTCACGACACAGCTCTGCGTGGGAAGCGCCGGTTACCGGTGCACATGTGCATGCCAGTGTTGGGTTCCTCCCCACCCCAATGTGGCCCAGACGCCCTCGTCCATTCAAAGACACCACAGCCACATGTTGTTTATTAAATCCAGAATATACATTTTGCACTAGAACACCTTCAGAAGGCAAAAATCTGGGGCAGTGAGTTGTGCCTGTGATCAGAAGGTCGCCGGTTCTAATCCCAGGGTCAGCCGAATAATTTCGTAATTGGGCCCTCGGGCTGGGCCCTTAACCCCTCCCTTGCTCCAGGGACTGGCTATTATTTCTCAATTGTACATCACTTTGGATAAAAGCTGATAAATTAGTAAAATGTAAAAATCTGCTACCTCAATGATTCATTTAAATAGGATTTATAATAAGTGCTCTGTGATGCTTGATGATTTATCTATAACCATATTATAGGCTACACAGTGACAGGTAATGTGAACGTTACAGATGGCGCATATATCTTTAGGATATCTGTGAGCAGCATCCCTCATTTGCAGCTTGATCTTACAGCGACCATAAGTGTATGTGAGGCCTAGTTATCCCAGGGAAACACCCTGTATAAAAACCCCCGTGAGCAGGTTGGGACGCACTGATGAGGGCGGTGACGATGTCCTGCATGTTCTCCAGAAAGCTGCCCAGGTGCTGGGTGAAGGTATGGTGGGGGGAAGTGATCTGGGCCACCACAGCGGCCGCCTCTGCCCGGGCCGCCTCCTCGTTACTCTCATCTGTCAGAATATCCGCCAGACACAGGATCCCATCCACCTGCAGGGGGCGCCACACACAAGTAAAAGGCTGAGGGGTGGCCCACCTCAGACCCAGGTGAACCTACAAGAGAGGTAATTGCCCCACCGACTTGGGGCAATCCTGATAAATCCCACACCTCAGCTGATTCCTCTAGATGGCGCTTTTTCCAGATTGTTCCGTTGCACAGACAAGCCACCACGATCGGCTGTCAAATCGAAAGCCCCTGTCATTTTTATCAATTTCACTTTCATTAGGATCAGAGTCACTCCCACTCATATGCCCTGACAGCGCCCCCCCCCATTCCCCCATTTCAGTATTACGCCGTTCCCCTTAATTGTTTTCTAACATGTTGACGTCAGACGGCTCTGTAATCTAATAAAAGCCCTTTCACTGCGGCACAGAAACCGCTGGGCCAAGCATTTTCTTATATATAAGTAGGGACTTGGATAGGGGCCCTGGGATGAGGGCCAGCGTTTTTTTAACTTCTGCCTGATCATCATTTAAGATGTCAGAGGTGCCGGGAGCAAGACCGGCTGCAGCCAGTCACGGTGATTCACTGCAGGTGTCAGGCCCACCCCACTATTCCAGGAGCCCCCAGGTCTGGGTCGAGCTGCTATACCTATGAAGACCAGCATAGCTCTGATGAAAATACACATCTGGTACAATGCAGCAGAGGTTAAAAACAGGTAGTGGTGTTACAGGACGCCGTTTACCCAACACTAAATACAACAAGAAGTGATTATGGCTATAGGAACAATTTTATTAGTAATTTTTATGGACGTGTCCCAGTCTGAATTGGCTTGCGTGTCATTATCTGTGTGAGCCCACTGTCCCACAGGGAAATCATTGATCCCAAGGGGTCCACATCCCATCAACTCAAAAACAGTTCATGTTACCGCTGGCTCCTTAAAAAAGGCAGTCCCATACAATATTACGCGTCAGCTGGCCTGACTGCAATACAGAAATTAATCCAAAAGCTGTGGGACTGTGACAACTGATGAAGAGTCTCTACAAGGAGTTTAATGATATAGAAGCAGTCTTTGCTCTTATTTTCCAATAGATGGCGCAGTTGCACAAACTTTGACTAACAATATCACCTGCAGTGTTGGGGAAGTGACTCACAAAAGGAACAAACTACAGACAGAGGTGAAAAGTTCAGTTCCAGAAAGTACAAATCCAAACCAAGGTTTTGTTTCAACCAACCAGGTGAGTATAAAGAGTCACAAAGAATACACAAAGTATTCAACTGGTTGGATGAAGCTGATTCACCTACACAACTGCCCAAATATGCATTTTAACACATGGAGTTCAGATTTGTCTGCACATGTCTAGAACTAACACTTTATGTCTATTTTGTTCATTAGATGAAATAAAACAGAAATGGACTGGTTTAGCTGAATGATACACATTTTTTTAAAAATTCTGTAATAAGACTCATACTTCTCACCCCCATTGCTGAAGAAAATCCAGATACCTGAGCATTAATCAACAGGATATCACCACCCAGTGAAGCTCCACTCTGCTGTATTTATACCCACCTGAGCCTGTGTAGTGCATTACGATGCAGGGTGAGTGCGTATAGCGTGTGAAAAGATTCCAGGTGAGCGAGTACTGCGTGCGAGAAGATTCCGGGTGAGTGCATACTACGTGCGAGAAGATTCCGGGTGAGTGCATACTGCGTGCGAGAAGATTCCGGGTGAGAGCATACTGCGTGTGAGAAGATTCCGGGTGAGTGCATACTGCGTGCGAGAAGATTCCGGGTGAGCGAGTACTGCGTGCGAGAAGATTCCGGGTGAGTGCATACTGCGTGCGAGAAGATTCCGGGTGAGTGCATACTGCGTGCGAGAAGATTCCGGGTGAGTGAGTACTGCATGTAGGAAGATGCCGGGTGAGCACGTATTGCATGTAGGAAGACGGCGGATGAGTGCGTACTACATGTGAGAAGATGGTGTGTGAGCGTGTACTGCGTGTGAGAGCAGCCTATAAGAACGATAAGATAGTACAGCTTGTGAGTATGGTAAGCTAGTACAGCAATACAGCATATGACAATGGTAAGTACAGTGCATGAGAACAGCGTGTATGTCAACTGTGAGCAGGTCTGTTCGTCTCCGCTGCGGTCCCCTGCCATCGCCCCCCCGTGACAGGTGTCTTTCTCGAGGCTCAGTGATTGCTTGCGTTCAGAACACCCCTGGGACACCCCCTCCAAGTGCGTTCCTCGCCTTCATTATCCTGCCTGCTCTTCTACGCCTGACTGCGCCTCTGAATCAGGAGAGGAAAACATACCACGGCTACAGCATAGCGTGTCGTCTTTAGTAGGACCCCTAAGGGCTGCAGGCTGCAAAACTCCACATTTTCCTGCATTTAACAGCATCTGAAGAAGCCGTAGATTCCTGTGTTTTCATTGTTTGCCAGTGACCAGCAAATGGCAAAGATTTAAAGTTTATCGACTTAAATTTTTCATCATTTCATTGAGGGAAGATGCAGCATTATTGCTGTCATACTTAATATAACCAATTTGAAGAGACAGCCTTTGTGTTCGGGACCACGGCGCACTGCTCCCTCTGCCTTTCTGCTGCAGGAGCACAGAGGCTCTGGCAGTATCAGATGAGCCCTCATGGATAAGAGGCAGATAGAATCAGGGACAGGGACATCAGACTGGGTGTTGTATGGAAGAGTGCCGCTGACAGGACAGGGTGACATTTCCATTGGCCCGCTGCTTCTAGAACCAGTCTATTTGACATTCTGTGAGACTCACTGCAGACTGATGGAGCCGTGTGAAAAGACCAAGTAATGGGCAGAGAATCATGGGAGGTGCAGACTGGAAGTACTCCACCCCGCAATCTACCCGGCACGTGACACAGATGGTCCTGCCGCTGCTCTGCTGATGATCAGCTAGGGCTGACAAAGGGGAACTCAAGGTCCTCGCAGAGACCAATCGCCAGGTGGCTTGAGAAATGCCAGGTGTATACTCTGGATGTTCTCTGAGTGACCTAACCTAGGGCTACACATTAAACCCGGAACACACCAGCCATTTCACCCATTGAACGGCGTCTGGCTGACCATGAGAGCTGGTGACTGTCTGACATGCTGGTGTGTGCGGCACGGTCAGACACGGTTGGTCCCCATTGGTGCCGTTTTGGCCGACTGATGTTGAAATCGATGTCGAGGCAAGTTGGTGAGAGCAAGTTCTCTGATTGGGCTGTATGTCAAGCATCACCTCTAGTCGCGCTGGTGTGTTCCAGCACTAATTTTTGGGAGCCAATTGTTCATTGACCTTGCTTGGCGCTAGTTTTTTCCGTCAGCTTGGTGTGAACCCAGATTTACATACATTCCCATTCCCTTTGCACTGGGACACACCTCCTTTGCTTTTTGCTAATTAGCCATGATCACAGAATCACAGCTGCGGTCAAAGCACAATCCAGCCAGTCAGTCAAACAAACCCAAAAACCTTCCTCTGTTGGTCAACACCCTCTTGAGCGCAGCCCCAGTAGACATGTGCCTCGTTTCCACCAACACGAAGCCGGTGCTGGGCTGGTTCTCATCGGCCTTTTGAGAACCTGGCCGTGTTTCTACCGGTTTCAACCAAGAACGAAATTGTTCCATATGCGGAAGTGAGAGTAAAGGTTAATATGTATTGTGTTTTTTGGATTTATTTTGATCTATTTAAGTTTTTATAAGCTGGCAAACCGAAAAAAATAGTTTTCAGAGTATGACTTGTACTGCAGTGTCTCTATCGCCTCCATTTTTGTCTCCAGGTGAGGGTTCTGGTGATTTCTCAATCTCAGAGGCCATAAACAACACAGTGATCATACAGAGGGTAAGAACGGCGGCCTGTGCTACCTTCTCCAGCTGGTTGATACCCTCCTCCACACAGCAGATGGAGGCCACAGTCCTGAGGGCGTGGGCATACAGGCAGCTGAAGCAGTCCTGTCGGCAGATCTTGAAGAGGGCCACCACTGCCCCCTCCTGGGGAAAGAGCGACATAAGCATGGCAATTATAGGTCTTACGCCCTTTTCTGGAGAAAACACGGCACTGGTCGGCAAATAATGAACACACTATAATTTTGACGCCTCTGGGTGGTTAAAAGTTCATAGCTGTTGCTAGATCGTATCTTCAAAGCCCTGTTAACTTATACTTTTCGATTATCAGCATTATAGACTTGATCCCATACGCTGCGCACCGTGTTCCGAACCAGCTGCTTGAGAGTTAACCTGACCTGTGTCATCTTTCTTATTATGACCTTCTGCCACTGAACATGGAACAAACAGTCTCCGAAACAGTAAAGGGAAGAAGGAATCAGCTGGGATTTATGTCTCCCCTCCGAAACCCATGAATTGCTTGTCGCAAGGGCGGAGGGCGACATTGCTCCTCCTCTTGTTTTTAGGCCCTCCCACATGCCACCAGCTTATTGGCTGAGAGATGAGAGGATGTGGTACTTGGAACCAAATCAGAGGATAGTATGCCACCCAATGCCTCCGTGCAGATACAAGGCCATTACTGAATGAAACTCTGCTTATAATTTATTTATACAATTAAAAAAGAATATAAAGACTAAATTACTGTGTTTAAAAATATAACACACACCACAACTGCTTATTAAGTATTTGGCTATTCATAAAATCATCTTTATGAATATTTAATTTCACATTCTGAAAGGCTGAAAATAGACCACCTTTCTCATAGGAATCCGCAGTCATTTGCTATGCGAATAAGGGGGCGGGGGAGGGGGAAATTACAGAAAACAACATCCTAATTTTCACACTGTTCAGCGGCCTAAAATATGCAGCCGGAGGGAAGCTGTCACCCAGAAAGATGGCAGCTCACCAAACGCCCTGCGTGAAGTGCTGGATTACCCACAACAAGCGCTGACTTCCCGCATTATCTTAATAAGCGGCCTCATTCCGCAGGCGGCACACAGGAGTCGATCCCGCAGGCCACTGCCACGGGGCAGCTAATGGCACTCATCCGCGGCAGACCGATCGCCGTCATCTTCTGCGCCGTGGTGCTCCCTTTCAGACCACCCCGTCAGCCGTCTGCTTTGGCCGACGCCCCCTCTTAATCAGCCACACAGAAATGAAATAGCCTGTCTTGGCAAAGGTAGAGCACAGCAGGTCTGGTGCAAAATACACAATCCAGGCACCCAGGGGGACACCGGCCCTGGGGCATTAACGACAATAACACTTTTATAAAGACTAAATACAGTTTACCGAATGTGGTGAGGAAACAGGACGCCCGTGGCAACCTTCACTAAGCAAAGGCTACGTCAGAAGGGCCTCTGGCCGGGATCTACGGCCCAGCGGTGTGTCTGTGTGGCCTCGTTCAAATGCAAACGGGAGACAGACACCTCTAAAACAACAGGAACACAGCCGGCTCTAATACGTATTGTCAACTGTGGGACCATTATATAGGCAGTTCTGCACCTTTCCAGTTTACATTCAATGAGCTAAATGAACTTATGTTGGATTTAGGCTAACAAGTCGTATAAACATTTCGAAGATCAATAGAAATGGAATGCAGTCACGGCAAAGGGTCTGAATACTTATGTTAATGTGAGCTTTCAATTTATTTTCAATGCGCAAAAATTTCTAAAATTCTGATTTTACTTTGTAATTATGTAGTATTGAGTGTAGATTTATCAGGGGAAAAACTGAATTCAAACTATTTTAGCATAAACCTGCAAGTGAAAAGAGGGGTCATGCACGGCATCACACAATTTCTTTAATAATCAAAAGCTTCCTGTAAAATACAAAAGGTAGTTTTAAATTTTAAAGTAGAATTGTCAATAGAAACTGTCTGCCGTACAAGAACATACGTGGCAGTGGTGGCCTCGTGGTTAGGGAAGCGCACTGGTAACTGAAAGATTGCTGGTTCAAATTCCGGATCAGCAAGGCACCACTTAGGTACCCTGAGCAAGGTACCGCCCCCCAGCCCTGCTCCCCGGGCACTAAATTAGCTGCCTCTGCTATGTCACCATGTCACATATGGGTTAAATATCAAGGACACATTTTGTTGTTGTGCTATGGTGATCACTAAATTCTATGGAGGTACAAAGAGTGTTTGCAGCGCATGTGTGACTCAATTCCACTACTGATCGTAGTGACAGTCCTTCATTTCCTTCTCCAAAATATTTGCGTCCAAATGTGCACGACCATTGAGCCTGAAAGCGGGCCGGCATTCGATAAGTTTTGTGGGTTAAGGTTAAGACTGTTATGTAACAGTCTAGGAATTTTGATACGGCCCATTTCACTTCCTTCTTTTCAATATTCAGGAATTATATTCAACAGTTTTGAGATTCACGGTATGTCATTTCCATGTACCGAACTCTCTGTTTTCCACTATAGCGAGGCAAAGTGACATTTTCATTCTATGGCACCCTTATTCTGAAGCTATAAAAAATAAACAGACGTACATTTAAAAAACGAATAAAGCCACAATAAAAACTAAAGATGAAACTGAAAATGATACAAAAACTAAATTAAGAAATCATAACAACACTGCTTAGACAGCAGTTTAACTGTCTACTTACTGCACAGATTCCTACAGAAAGCTTTCTAAATTCTGAATGTGGTGAAAGTAATGTTTGCGCAAAGATAATGAAATCCAAACGGCACAATCAGGTAGGTATGTATCTCATATTCAATTCACACCATACAGTAGAACTACTGGGCAGTTTCAACAGATCAGTTCAATCTGTTATCTTTAAAGATATCACATTTGTTTCTATATAAAAACATATAATCTAACTAATGGAAGTGTGATTTCAATTAGTACACCATATTAAGCTAACTGCCCTGAACTTTGCTTGAACCTCTCCATTCACACAAATTAATGGCTATCAAAATGCTTGTGCTCTAAAATTAAGCTGAAATCATCAATCTAAGATCTTCCACCAAACACCAAACCACTTGCCAGCATAAACATACATGGTGAAACGTGTCATACGCACATTAACATAGGCGTATACAAAAGGGGGCACGGCCGTTAATCTGATTTACACTAAATCACGGTTGCGATTTCCGCCCCCATGCTTGACGGGCTGGCAAGCGTTCAGATTGTCTGGCGGGACCATCTGCGTCATTAACAGAAGGCGAGGAAAACCAGAGACGTTTCCTTTGTGACTCCTGGCGACTTGCTGCCTCGGCGGTGACCGACCCAGAGACCCAGCCTGCATGGGGACACATTCAAACGGCACCTGAAGACCTTGAAATGGCGCCCTCTGGGGGGCCAGAGGATGAGCGCACCCTGTAACCAACTTCTGACTTATTCCATAAAGTTCCTGGTCTACGCAGTGGAACTCCTGCCTCCAGCCCCTCGCACAACCTACTCTTATCTGCCCTGCTTTTACCCCGTCACCCCACTACCAAGCTCCCCTGGACACCTGGGCAGGCAGCCAGGCGCAGCCAGGGACGATAACAGCTAGAGAGGAGATGCTTAGTCTCGATGCTGCCACTCAAGTGGAACGAGGACCACGGCGATGACTGTGTCCGCAATGCCAATCTGAAAAAGTTTCTCCAAGCAGCTCTCTCTATGACAGTCTGCAGGACTAAAGAAAATTAGTTGCAGTTTGCTTAAGATTTTATAGAAAACATGTCAGGATAATTATCTCAAATATGGGAGGAAACAGCAGAGTCCAGCCTGGGATCTGAGCCCATTACTCTGCGGTAGCAGGTCCACAGAATGCTGCTCTTATTCTCATCGGTCAGTCTGCCCAGAACAGCTAATCATCTGCTCGGTTTTCCCCCTCAAGTTATGATGATGATACATAATCTCAAGAAAAAGCAGCTGCTCAGTTTTGCTCTAACCATGTGCTCCCATCCCGAAAAAGGTGGACCTGACGGGGAGAGACAATATTGATCGGGGGCCAGGCACTTGTGCACTGACTGTACACCCAAAAAGTGCGTAATGCAGGCTGTGAACGCGGCCTTCTGCCAAAGACCCCCACATCTTGGCCTAGCTTGAGTTTAAACTTCTACCTGACCTCCTGGTCAGGAAACGTGTGTCATGGAGGATCTTACCACCAAGAGCAGCAGACCAGCAGACCAGCGGTGGGTGGGGAGAATGACTCACCTTGGCAATGATGCTGCACAGCTGCGGCCCGTCCTGCGTCAAGGAGAGGAGGCTGCTGATGGCGCCCCCTATGGTGTAGACGTTGTCTGACGTCTCAATTTGACGGATCAGAATCTGTTAAGGGGTGGGAGGGGCTTTCATGAGAGTTCAGCTGCACGGAGCGATGGCGACGCGAGGGACGCAGCCAATAGGACTGGCAGGTGAGAGGCTGCAGAGTTCGGAGCTGGCTGGCTGTCCAGTGACCCGGTCACAAAGCGGGCGAATGTGACAGCTTCCAAAGTTAAAAAGGTTCCAGCTTTCATATCCTGTATAATCAGGTTATTTAGGAAAATAAAGGAAATGTTACATTTTCACAGAAAGCAGAGTATATTCCATCAGCCAGGTCTAATCGAACTCAATTGTCTAGACTTATGGAGCAAAGTAATAATTCTTTATCATTGTCGTTTTGCTACTGCAGCAATTTAAGAAGTAACCTTCCTCCCCTCTGGGTAACTACACATATTAATTATTTATAGTGCCACAGTTTGTTTGTATGGGAATTTATTTTTTGTAAGATTGCCTTAAGGGGTTGCCATACGGTGAGAGTTAGGATGCCAGGCCTGCAGTGCAGATCTCACAGTTGGACCCCTAAGAAAGGCCCTTAAGTGCCAAATTGCTCCAGGGACTGTCTGATCCTGCTTTCTCAATTGTACTTCACTTTAGATAAAAGTAGCTGCCAAATAAATAAAATGCAGTGCGGAACGCATGTTTCAAACATATCAGGACCTTGAGAGCATGAAGCCTTGAGGATGAAGGTAGTGACTGAAATTCCAAGGATTCCTCCGCAGCTGAAATATGGAACTGTTACACGACAGCGTCCCTTTACGGGGCGTATGTGTATTATAAACGACAGAGCTCCCCACAAAGATCTTCCTACACAATGATGGAGCCCTCACATAAAGTCAGGGAGGAGTCCAACTAACTGGTGGCTATGAAAGATGAAACCCTGGCTAAGGGCCCCCATTTTGGGTGGAGGCTAAGGGCCCCCGTTTTGGATGGAGGCTAAGGGCCCCCGTTTTGGACGGAGGCTAAGGGCCCCCATTTTGGACGAAGGCTAAGGGCCCCCGTTTTGGGTGGAGGCTAAGGGCCCCCGTTTTGGGTGGAGGCTAAGGGCCCCCGTTTTGGATAGAGACATCGGTTTGGTTTTTCCTGTTCGGTCCGGGTTTCACGGTTACTGTTGGCTTATTTACAACCCACTTGCCTCTTAAGTCGTCCTTGTTAGGGGGGGCTGATAGCTGCCTCTCAGGAAGCTCTTGGGAAAACACCTGCTTCCCAAATTGACGTCGCCTGAATACATTGAACCATGTATCCCTGTAAGGCTCACTTTTTAATATGTGGCTTCCTCTATGAAACTTAAAATCACAAAATCAGGAACCAGACAGAAACATCGCTCGGATGGCAAAAAATAAAATCGGTAAAGGGTACAGACATTTCTCAGTTAAGAACTCATAGTGGGCACCAAGGGGGTGTGGTCTTCTCACCTGGATCTCATTGGCCAAGGCCATGTCAATCATCTGGCTGAACGAGTCGCTGATGTCCGTCAGTATTTCCTGGGTGGCTTCTTTCATTGACCTCAAGAGGAACTCATCTTCGGTGTGCACACACCTAAGGAATGAGCAGGACTTGTTTATAACAAGACCTATTAATTAGATGCACTGATCAGAATAACCAAAGTGAAGAGAGTTCACATATCATGGATCAGATAACTAGCAACCTGTTTATAATAACCCATGACTTAAGGGTAAGAGTTTCACATTTCTTGAATGAATTAAAGGGCCGGTCAAGCATGACTCCCAAAGGAGGGATCGGTGTTGTGTCCAGTGTAATACCTCTCGGTGATGGTGGTGAGCTCCAGGCACTTATCCAGCAGGGACTTCTCATACTGTAGACAGAGGGGGACATATGCAAGACATCAGCCGTTCCACATGAGAGATCTGTGTTCCCGGCATGACATGGAAACCATTTCCAGGGAACAGAAACACTAATGTGAGTTACAGCTAAATGGATATGCCGATTGGGGGTCTAGGGTGAACAAGGCTGTGAACAAACTGACAAGCAGCAGAACCGAAATTTACACCTCCCAGTCAAATACACTTGATGCCGATATTTAAATGTACTTCTACTAAAAACCTCAATGCTTAAAAAGAATATGTAGTTGAACAATGAGATGCCATCAACTATATTACACCTAAATCTATATTCAGCCTACAGTAAGAAGGATCAAACCAATTTCCATGAATCCAATCTCACATGTCTGCCTTCTGGAATTATGGGATGTCACTGACTGTGGAAGCAATCGGCATGGACATTTAATCTGCAATTACAAGAGCTCAGTCTCCATTAAGTTTACAGATGATTATACTCATTCTGATTGGCTTCCCGATCTAAGTCACAGTATCAATCTTCACTAGGCAGCCCACACATAATGTGGCTGAGCAATTGTTCTCATGCAAAATGAGACAGGCTCAGACATTTTGGGGCCAAATATTACCCTTTTCCACAAATTTATGTCCAGTGTCTATAGCGATTACTGATGCTGGCTATTTTTTTCTCCCTATGAAAATTTAGTCAGTTACTTTGGAAAATCCGGAATGAAGAAAATGAGCGTAAAAGCATGACGATCTAATCCATCTTCGTGTCTGGAGGGAGACCTTTTATACTGCGTAGAATGGCTACATGTCGTATGGGTCATATGAGTCAATCTTCAGCTTCTCAGTAATAAATACAAATCGGTTACAGAACGGGAATGCTGTAGGCCGGGGGCGTCCACCAACGTCCTCTCTGAAGTCTGGAGGATCACGACCTGCGAAGGCCGGTTTGTGCCGTGAGTCAAGAGCACGCCACTGGTGGTTTCCAGGGGGTGCCATGGCGAATGCGGCCAGCTTTATCATATCAGCGCAACAAAAGTTCGTTAAAGTGTACCGAGAGGTAGGCAAGAGACACAGACATAGCGAGCGGGTGCTCGGGTTCGGTGTGGGTCGCACGGTCGCACGAGCGTGGTTAAAAACTCGCCGTACCTTCTGCATCTCGGGCAGGGAGCCGCGGACGGAGGAATACTCGTGCAGCAGCGAGCGCATATGGCTGTGCACCCTGACGGCCGTGCTGAGCACGCGCGACCAGCGGCCCTTCTCCAGCCGATGGAAGACCTTGCCCAGCTCGGCGCTGACGGCGAAAGCCCGCCGGAGCAGCATCTGCAGGCCGTCGCGCGCCGCCCGCTCCCCGCCCACGATGAGCTCGCCTGTCCCCGCCTCCTCCTCCACGCTGATGGGCTTGGACTGCAGGATACACATGCACTCCACCTCGGTCATGTGACGGAGGTCCTCCATCCAGCGCTGCACCGAGTCCACCTGCAGGGTGTGGAGCCTACCAAGAGCAGGGGGGGGGGGGTCACTCAATCACCCAGGTCAGGTGGGTAATCAGCCCCAAGAACTGTAATATTTCCATCCATCCATACTTCCATATTCTCACCCAGGGCTCCTCAAATCTGGCCCTCGATTCCAAATCCAGGCCTCGTTTACAGTTCTCGCAGGTGGTTAGTTTAATAATTACTGGTTCTGACTGGCTAGAGGCTTCACATCTGGCTCACAGGTAAAGGAAGGCTGGAAAATCAGCTACCTTGAGGACCGTGATTTGAATAACCCTGTTCTAACCGCTTATCCTGGTGAGGGTGGTTGCGGATGAGGCGATTATGCCAGGTAGTACAGGGCACAAAGCTGGTGTTCACCCTGGGCAGGAAGCCAGTCCATCGCAGGGTATGTTTTACACACCGCAGGCTATTTTAGAGAAGGCAGTTAACCCAACAGCTTTTCTTTGGACGGTGAGAGGAAACCCAGAGAACAGAGGGGAAGACCTCACATGCCGGGCAGCTTGGGTTCAGATCCCCAGCCCTCGAGGTGCGAGGCAGCGGGGCTATCCGCCGAGACGCTGTAATTAGTCATCATTCAAGCCAAAAAAATTTAAGTTGCACTGGCTCCTAGACAAAAGTATGATGAGGAGGAAAAAAAAAACAATTTAGAAAAAATAAATGCTCACGGGCAGCAGAAGGTCACCCTCCTTAAATGCAATTCCAGATGGAACCAGGGCAGACAGGAAATTATCAATGAAATTAATCTCCTGGTCTCCAGCATATAGTCATGTTATTACGGGGTTCTAGGTGCTGTGTGCTGAAGGTGAGCACTCTCATAAACCCTCATCAGGCCATTAAGCCGCTCCCAAATCCGGCTTCCGCGGGTATCCGTCACATCCCCCCCGATGAAGGCCACCCGATGACGCAGAAACGGTCCTTTCCGAAGAGAACCTTGGCTGAACTTGGTCAAAGGTTGACCTAAAAAAATGATCGATAGTGCAATATGCTATGGAAGGGCACCCCTCCCCCCCCACAATCTGTCATTTCACAGCTGAGGAGTAGGTACACTAATAAGAGCGTAAGAGAGTGTAAGAGCAAGCAAACAGCCCCTCCCCGGGTATGATGACCCAGGGATTTAACAGGGATTCCCGTTGCTTTGGGAGATCAGCGAAATGGGAAATTAACACACCTTTTGCAGACGGGGGCAAAAATCTCTTATCAGGGAACAGTCATTGCCGGGCAAAAAGGTTAGCAAAAAAGAGCCCTGTGCCCCCATGACAGTGTGTGACACACCCTGTATCCTCTTATTGGGGGGGCAGCTCAGCTGCAAAGGCTGGGTGCCGCTCCACATATCTGAAGCATTCATAACAGACGCTCCTTTGTTTATTTACCCCTTCGCATACCTGCTAAGCAGATGTTTTAACTCAGTCATTAGCAGCCTCGATGGCGTGCAAACACTGTGACAGGCAACCCCGAGCCGTTTTTGGTTCTGGCAACTGTTAGGATTGTTATTTTTTTAATGAGGCAGAAATGAAGCCTATTATTTACGCTCATGTACACAAGGCACCATATGGTCCCTCCTAACACTCCAGGATGGAGGGCTTTGTTTCCATTGGGCCAGACTACTTATATCCCACCAGCAGCATCTCTGCCGTGTGTGTGTGTGTGTGTGTGTGTGTGTGTGTGTGTGAGTGAGTGAGTGAGTGAGTGAGAGAGAGAGAGAGAGAGAGAGAGA
>JAODLC010000021.1:3789532-3830219 GCA_026781145.1 Hippopotamyrus pictus | reverse complement strand
GTGTGTGTGTGTGTGTGTGTGTCTGTGTGTGTGTGTGTGTGTGTGTGTGTCTGTGTGTGTGTGTGTGTGTGTGTGTGGCTATACTCATGGGTGAACATGAATGCAGGAAAAACGTAGCTGGAAACCCGACCGGGACCCAGGCACTGTGACAGGCCACACCTGACACCGCGTCCCTCAGGCAAAGACGGCGTCCTGCTGAATAATAAACGAGTGGAAGGTGACACCCCCACCCATGGCCGACTGGCGGGGGCCTCCCTGCTCACGGGCACTAAGGGTGCTCCACCGGGGGGTGGGGTTCATGTCCAGCTTGCGTTCCCAAATGCCAAGCAAAACTCCCCCGAGATTAAGGAGAACCAAATTTGGCACAACTTGTGCTGACCCACTGAAAAATAAAACTAGGGGATCTCCATTTCCCGAGACACTGTCTGCTGGTAATATTCCTGTGTCGTTTTGAATGCTGGGGCTATTTTCACTGGTTTCAAAGACTGTCCAGCAGCGTCTCTCTCTCTCTCTCTCTGACACACACACACACACACACACACACGTTACCCAGTGAGATGTTCTGCAAGCCAGTCAGCAGGTTTAGGGTGGGTTTGGGGGAGGGGGGGGTGTGCTATTGGGGGACCCAGCTGGTTGTCATTAAAAAGGGCGTTTTCCTGGATTTAGCACCCGCTCCCAAAAAAGCCCTCAAGCCAGGAAAATCGAGCCGTTCTTCGGAAGCACCAAAAATCCCAGAGGGGTCTTCAAAAGGTACGATTCAAAACACATCGGAGTCCAGAGAAAGGGCGGGCAAATGCAGGGGCCACCAGACACAGGAGGCTCACTGATTCCCACTCCCCCCCCCACCCAAACGAGTGCGTATCACTTCAGCGATAACGTCATTCCTGAGCAGAGATGACAGAATTGCTACGGGAGGCCGGTTCTCCCCAGTGGATGAAAAGACGCGGGAAGAGGATGCTGAGGACGTGGGGGTCAGACAGACCGGCGCGGCAATTAGCGAAGACTGAAGGCCCGCAAGGACAGCACCAGCTTCCCCAGGAGCCCCCTTCCGCTAATGCACCTCCTCAGGGACCCTGGGCCCTCCCAGCCGTGTCGTCCGCACTCACAGAACGAGCGTCCGTACCCTTACCCTTCCACACACATACACACACAAAACAAAGACTCGTGCCCAAGCGGTGCGATTAAAGATGAAAACCGAAGAAGTGGGGCTGCCCGTTGGGGATTTCATTACTCACCCTGTGCGAGAGGCCCGCGTTTCAGCCCCGCCACATTTCTGCGTGCGGCTCCTTAATTAGAGCGTGGCTTTGGAGGCTCTGAGTCAGCCTGGCCGGCACAAGCGGCCCGTAGACTTTCCAGCCCCGAAGACCCTGCATAGCTCAGGTCAACCCGTCCGTGAAGCATTTACTCATCCAGAACCTTGGGGTTCTTTAAAGAGATCATGTGATGATTCCCCACCACTCAGATGGACCCATTTCACATGCAAAACATTAAGATATCAAGCAATGACCTTTCCCACAATTTAAGCCAATGGCCTCCTGCCTTACAGATCATTACCGCCCAAGGTAACAGCAACAGGCATAAAATTCCTGTTTTTGTTGGGAAACCATCTGATTCCAATGCTAAATTTATTTTCTTCTACAGTGGAAGCAATTAATTACGACCACTGTTCCCCTCCCCCCCAGAGACATTTGTCATGTCACTGACATGCCACCTTCACTGGCTCTGAAGAGAACTGCATTTAAAAAAGAAAAAAAAAAAAGCCCAACCACTGAGGAATCACTACCATCCCGCTTGAGGTGAGAAGTCAACAGCTGGGAGCCCGTCAGACCGCCTGACTGTCACCATGGCGACGCCGCCGGGGAACGTGTCCGCTGCTGCCACGGGGCTCGATTCAAATCGCTCCCGTCCAGCTGCAAGCCGAAAGTTTTGCTAAAACTTCCCCGGAGCTAAAGTGCGAGCTTTGCACTATCGCAGTCTCTACCCAGAAGATTCCAAAATCTGCTTCTTGGCTTTGAGAGGCACCTAATGCCAGGGGCCCCTTATCGGGAGACAGGATCAGCCAGCTTCACTTTTTCCACATTAAAACAAAAGGCCACAAACCCCAAGTTCACCGAATCGCTGGGCGGTAGCGGCCTTGTGGCTGAAATCTGTGGGAGCCAGAACGTCGCTGGAGATCCAGCAGGACTACTGAACTAACCCCACCTCTAAAGCGCAGCACGGCACCATCAAAATAAGTGACATGAAGACCTAAGACTGAGAACGGAGCAGTCTCTACATGCATGGAGGACAATCCCAGTGCAGGAGGCGTGGCCTGTACAAGATCCCATAGAGACTCGAACCCTTACCAAGAAGTCCCCTCTCCTTTCTTAAGGTATGGAACCTGATCACACTGATCAGGGAGATGTCACTCACTCAAACCGACAGCCCCCACCACATTCTCGATGGTTATTCATCACAATCACACGAGGGTTTTGTCCCCAACATGGGAACCAACATCACTCCTAATGCACTATGCCAACCCAGCATCAGGCACTGAAGGCAGACTGAGAAGATGACTCACTCGTACCCTACATACCCTCAGCACAGCGCTACATAATTAAATTAAAAACTTCACAACAGCCAGGAAGAGTGGAGCACCTCAGTCCGCCCTCGTGGGACACAGCACCACATCGAAAGCACTCCACAGTCTGCGGGCCGGCAACACCGGGGATGGGGGGGGGGGGCGTGCAGGCGGGAGTCCAGTGACCATCAGCATTTTCCCTCCCCTCCCCAGACAAAGCCAAGCTCCTCACTCTGCCCATAACAAGGAAGCTACTTACAGACCAGAAACCAGTGGTTACAGAACAGGACTCAGCTCCAGCACAGAAAGAGAAATTATAACAAAGAGCCTTTTCTATAAAGGCACCGGAGAGAAACCAGATCCGCATGTCCCGGCTAAGGAGAACAGCCGCTCTTAGGCTGGGTCTTAAAGCCTTAAAACACTCACAATAAAAGCATTTAACGCCTGCAGCGCAATTCCAAACGATAATCAGCACAGATCAATCAAAACGAACTCAACACTGACACTCTTTGGATTTCAGTTTTACTTTTGGTCAACTTCACAGAATGGCCATCAAGCTTGGATGATGGAGCAATATGTGTGCAAGATCAGCGGAGCTCAGAGGTAAACGGTATTTAACAAATACACATAGTTTACCCAGAGCAACACTGCTGGTTGAGGGAACGCGAGTCTACCAGATCACGCAGGTGAGGCCTCATTGGCGACCTTCACGCTACAGTCAAACATCTCAAAATGTGCAAAGACAAGTCCTCCACAGCTGAAATCAAATCTACTGTAACTAAGGATCAGCTGGTAACACTTATGCGTTCTGTTAACACACTATCACGGCGAATCATTTAATGCACTTATGTAAGAGAGTTGATCAAAAAAACTTTTTCTGTGCTGATGTACCCATCTTTATAAAAACGAAGGAAATATAAAACTGTAGCATCCTGATTTGAATTTAATAATAAAACAGGGCACAAGAAAGGGAATAAAAGACTTTTAAACGGACCGTGGAAAGGGGAGAAGTAGATAACCCCAACGCAGGGGTAGCTACTGTTCAGGACTGATCCACACTATCTTCCAAAAGAAGCCCTACCCAGCTGGACCTTTCATTTTCCCAAGAAACACCTGATTTAAGCTCAGAAATTGAACGCAGATGACAGGAGACTCTAGACTAGAGAGCAGACGCACAGATGAAGAGGCAGGAGATATTTGTGAAGAATAAAGGGACTTGCGAGTTGCGAAGACTTACCCAGAATGGCAGAGTGCGCCTCAAAGTGCACCCGGCTTGCGGAGCACTTCACAACCGACTTCTGTACCCCACCGAAGTCAGCTCAGTCTACAATGACCTGAGGATTTTCCCCTTTCCTTTGCAACTCCGTGTCAGTGAAGTAGCACGGCATAGTTTTGCGCTGGGCTGCAGTCCAAACAGACATGAAACTATTCTATTTCTGTCTGCCACACCAACACGAGGGCTGTACTTTTAAAGATTCTGCGGTCAAGCACGCAATTGCACAGTGACCGGCAATGGTAAGGGGTAATTGCAGACCTCATCAGCTTCTACTAAGCTGCCAACAGGACAAGGTAAATTACTTTAAAGCCCCACAAAAACAACACTAGCCACATAAATAAATGTAAAACTAAAATCCAGATGTTTAGCTGAGAGGAAGAGAACGAGCGACTGGGGGGAAAAGACGCGCTTAAGCGCTACCTCGGCAAAACGCACATGAAATCATTAAAATCGCATGAAATATGCGTGATTTCAGACGGCAAGGGGGTGTAGTCTGGGTACGTATTATTGTTGGAGTGCTACCATGAAAAATTCAGGGTATCCCTTTTCACATGAACTGTGGAAATTTCTGTCTCCCGGAAAAACGCAGGAGTAGAAACGCATGTGCGTGTAAGTGAATGTGCCGACAGCGTGGTTTGAGTTACTGAGGATCGCCCAGGGCTTTGGACAGGGGATGCGTCTTTGCTTACTTTGCAGATTCGTCTGGTTAGTGCCTGGCACAGCCAGCAGTTGCACCGTCACCCATCAGACAGCGCTTTACACCGTGCAGACAATCGTATTAGACACGTAACGATGATAGCCTCCTTACTACGCTAGTTCAATCGCAGGACCAAACGCGGAGAGCAGACAGCTGTTCACCATTAGATCCGTGTTTCTCATTGGCAAGGCACTGAGTTGCCGAGAGGGACAAACTTCTCAAAAGAAGTCTACGATCCCCATAATTATCAAAGTCTGTAGAGGTTTTCTGGTCTGAGAAAACTTTCCATTTAAATTCCATTATGATCCAAGCCTCCAGACTTATTTAATTCCAGACCTAGTCCACGAGTACAATAAAAGACTGCAAAAACAAATTAATGGTGAGAGAAGATTTTGGAGCCGCCTAACTTTGCATTGGGGCGTTTATTAACGCTACAGAATATATTTTGCTTTCAGGTTTTTCCTAACATTATATTTCATGGGTGGTCTATACAGGCTATATACGCTACTGCCGTAGCAGGTCGGCTCCTGAGCTCCGCCTTCTGACACATTTTGTATTTTATTATAACGTTGTTTTATAAATTGTTGATGGAAATAATATTTGCCGTAGCATATATTTTTATTTATTTAAGGATACGTAACGCTTGATAAAACCTTAAGTTTCAGGTTTCATTACTGTTTTTGGGCCTACGAGGTTCACATATTAGTAGCCGAGAGTTTTCTAAATATCTCTTAAAACGCGTCACATGAATTACATCCTAGAACACTGTTGCACCTTGCCAGGATTATGATGTCACACATCTTTCACTATTCTTACACCGGCTTCAGTAGCTACCTATTAAAAGTAGCCTGTTTTACTTAATTGCAGGGTTAATGCAGACATTTAACGGCCACTGTCCCACAGGGGACCCATTCGTTTGTATAGACACATTAGCAGTTAAATTAAATTGGTTTAGTCATAAATAGAAGATATACACTGGGCAGTCCATCCATCCATCCGTCCGTCTATCCATCCATCCATCTATCCGTGCATCCATCCATTCATCTACTATAACCGCCTGTCCTCGCATACAAATTAATCCACCTTTCACCTGAAGATTTGATTTAATATGCATAGTACTCTGCTTAACATCTATCGTCCTCTTAACTAT
Organism: Hippopotamyrus pictus; assembly: GCA_026781145.1. Taxonomy (NCBI): domain Eukaryota; kingdom Metazoa; phylum Chordata; class Actinopteri; order Osteoglossiformes; family Mormyridae; genus Hippopotamyrus; species Hippopotamyrus pictus. The sequence goes on along the minus strand of JAODLC010000021.1, from coordinate 3,824,536 downwards.
ATTACGCGCAGAAGAAAACTGGACAAAATAAAAATAACAGGCCGATATACAAAAAAAAATAATTTTTCGAAAACAGTAGGCTAATCAATTCATTCATTTGCAGTTACTTTTTTCACATGCGGGTGGCTACTGTAGTTATGTCATCTATGCAGAAACCTGAAATTTAATGCATTACATTCACGGAAGGTACAGGTGGATGCGGTAAACATAGATAAATCAACAGGCGTGTTGAAAACATGCAAAAACGTTTACCTTCCTAAGAGACAACTGCGCTTAAAGTCTCGGCTTTTCCCCCACCAACTGACTTTGGCTAGAATTAGACCTAGGAAGTACCACAACTCTACAGCAGCAGACGTGAGGAAATGAAACGCAGACAATTATATTAATCTGGCGTCTTGAATACTGCTTCGATTACTATTATATCGCCACCTGCCGGTAGATCTCAGAAGAAAACCCAAAAAATGGAAGCGTGCCGAGTCTCTGTAGAATTCTCCTGTTGCAATGGCTGAATATTTTTACTTGAACATCCATCCGAGCACAAGCTGTTACACTATGTATAAATTATAGTATCGGTTCACGTCATATAACTACATATTTAGGGCTAAAACTCCTGCATCTCCTATTTGCAGAAGCAGTGATATGGGGTATTTATTAAAACGTCGATTTCTTTCGTTTATGTTTCTTGATCGGAAGAAACATCTAAACGCAGATTCGTCGGTTATTGCTTGGGTCACATGGTTTGGAAAATACGAGGCAGATCTTACGAGCTGGGCTTAGAAGGCTTCTCATAGCCCCTACGAGATCCATAAATCTGCACAACAGCTATTACATGCAGTTAAAAGCACTAATATTTATTACTGCCACCACCAGCAATACAAATCAGTTGCAGATCGACAGATTCAGCAAATTCAATTTTGTATATTCAATATTCAAAATGTAACACGTGGCTTTACGAGTTTTTTTTTATTACTATTATTATTCGATGTGGGGAAATAACTGAGGCAACACTCCTGAGCGAAAAGGTTCATGCAGAATCCGGCGTCTCGTCGCTTTCTCTGTATCGGGTCACACTTACTACATCCTACTGTGCTTAATCAGACTGCGGACTGATCAAAACAAGCAGTAGCGCATAGTAGCGAGGATTAAGTGTTTACAAATGTCTGCTGCTCACAGACATTATGTCATTTATCCGGCTAGTCTCCTTGTTATATCTCCTGATAGTCCTATATTTTCATGTTGTTGGCTGTATTTCCATAATCACTAAACTGAGAATCTTGAACTGCTAGGATCTGGACTAGGCTTTCGGTTACTAACGTTCTATTGAATTGTCCCATTGGAGAATTTAGTGAAAGATACCTTTCCAGCGTTTTTCCAGAACTGGGTTCAACAGTTTGTGTGCTGTTTGGCATTTAAAGCATTGGACCGCCCAGCAGATACACCTAGTGAGTAAAGCTGAACATGATGGATAACGCCAAGTGAGTAAGGCAATTTAAGTCTGGTCAGTCCGAAGGGTAGTTCGTCTTTTATGTGTAAGGCTTGGCAGACAGATACAGCTGGTAAATATAGCTACACAGGTACTACGGTGACTTTGATCGCTTAACTTTACTTGTCAGCCTCTGCGGAATAAAACAAGTAATCCAACCCAAATGTATCTAAAATACATTTTAATCTTGCTGAAATTAACATTTGTTACAATATTAGTTTTATAGATTTTTATGTTCCTTTTTTAAATATACTGTACAATCATGTCACGAAAAGTGTTTTACATCAAGGCACAAGACAGAGTCAATGTGAAGGTAGCGTCCCGTTTTAATATAGGCCTACCCCCCTCCCCCCCAGCGCGCTACGCGGACGGATGGAGGACAGCGGGTCGCATGACACACGTTTACGTTAAAAGAGAGGTATGGAACCAGTGCAGTTTTCCGTTTATTTCAAACAAATCTGTATATATTAAAAAATGTAGTTTTCTGTACTTTGAGGTTCTATGACCATATACATTATGAAAGTGCTCTATTTGATCTTTTTTTTCCATGTTCGACGAAAAGCAAAAATCATACGATCAGGAAAAAAATGCAAGAAGTCAGTCCTGTTGTCTGCACGCCGTTCTTTTGCTTCATATGAGGGTCCGTTTTTCGTGTGCCTGAAAGTGAATGTGATGAGCGTACCCCTGCAAAACAAGGAGGAGCAGAAAGGTCAGCTTCCCGTCACTTCCTCGAAATCGATCTCTGGGATTATTCATTAATATAACTCCTTACTGCAGTTGCTTTCGAAATGGAAAAAGGTCATTCTTGACACTTAACGTTCATTTTAATAACTATGAAGATTACATGAATTTAATGTAATTATTATTAATGTATTAATATTATTTTCTTATAGACACTGGTTATAATAGTGCCCCTTGTGGCCTAGGTTGTGGATTAATATACCTGAGAAGTGTGGGACAGAGCAGGTGAACAGAGATAGTGACGTGACTATACTCACCGCCTTTCTCGAAAAGGCTCACATGGAGGTACTTCTCCTCCGCCGGCCGAATGCCTTGGCTCCTACGTTGGTGGGGACGAAGTTGCGGTTGCCCATGCCCCCCGACCGGCTCAGGAAGTCCGCCAGGCGGTGAGTGACGCAGGTAGCGGTGTTGCAGGCGCGCTTTTGCGCTGTCACGCTGCTTCGGGAGACAGGACGCGGTTACTGCAAGCCGCACAGTATACATGTCACCGGATGTCTTAGAAATGCCAGGCTACACTGGAAGTGGCGTGATTGCAAATCAGAATATTTACCCTCCATCAAACATTACACTTCATCTAAATACAACGTACGGATAAGGACTACTGGTAATGAATCTGCCATATAACAATTAACAGCTTACCTGAGCCCCTTGGAAACGTCGAGATAAAGTACGACTTAGTAGCAAGGTCTATTAAAATGGATGATATAATAACATGCATTCACATGTTGTATTCATATGTAGCTATGCTTGAATAAAAAAGGGGGGACATTCTGGTAAAAATAGGTTTATTAGGCATGAAACGCAGTCAAGCTTATAAGAAGGATTTAATATCAGTTATATGTAAGTTTTATTACAGTACTATTGTTATTACTCTGGGTTATTAAGCTACTTAAAAGCCTATTTCTGCATTTTGCAGGTTTAAGTAAACCAGTGTAACTAAATTCTTTAACGTTTGGTTGATTTTGATTGTCTCATCATTCTTTTTGCACATCGTTCTCTGTCGAAATAGGGAAGTATCGTCACATTAGGAAGATTTAAAGGGTCTTTAGTCCTGTTTCGAGGGTGTCAGTCAAGCAGACAAGATCCACATGCATCACAGATTAAATCAAAACGAAGGAGCAGGAAGACAGGGTGGCAGGGGAGGGTGGGGGCGGCAGAGGGAGGAGCAGAGCTGCCTAGTTGTCAGTGTGCGGCTCCCTGTCGCTCCTGGCGAGGCTCCGCTTCCTGCCGGGCGTGCCCGCTCCCACATCCGTGCGCGGGACGGCCTGCAGCTTGTGCAGCTCCTGAGACAGCTTGCCCAGCACACACGTGCTAAGGTTGGAGCAGCGCTTGGACATGCCTCTGTCCGGGCTGTGGGGAGAGAAGGACATGCAGAGACAGGCTCGCGGGAACAGCAGCATGCGGCCGCCTCGTCGTCGCGGCAACCTCATCCTCCCCTCGCCATGCAGTTAGGCCTGCCGATGCATCGTTTAGCCTGGATGCATCTTAAGGGAAAACGGCATTCTTCCAAACCATGCTGAATGGGACATTCCCAAACCATGCCCCACCCCACCCGCACTCTGTAGGCACTACCAGCTGTCATCCTGTAAGCATGCTCTACCCTCATCTGCCAACGTGGCTGAAAAAACACAGATCCGGTCATTACTGGTGTCATGCAGCATTTTCCTCTTGCACAACTTAAAGGGATCATGCAGCCGCAAGCTGTCTCTCGCATAGCAGACAAACAGACTCTGAAACACGGACTCATAATGTGAGGAAAGAAATCAAAACCAGTCCATGCGGGATGGATCGACAGAGAACCGCCCTACAGGAACTTGGAACTCCAAGCCTAGGGATGGTAACGTGGTCCTTGCTCTGGGCACATACCTCGAGACTCTAATCAAACACTTGCAGGACTGAGTTCTAGTTGAAATGGTGTGGTATTGCTCCGCAACAGAGTAGAGATTGATGGTTAAAATAGAAGAGTGAGCCACTGAAAACTAATTCCCCTGCCACATCATGCCAAATAATGGCAATAGAATGAGTTGGTTCACTTTAAGTGAGCATTTCATATCATCCAATTTGCAGAGAACATTCAATGAAGCCGTTGAGCTTCCAAGGAGGTCAGTACCTATTTCCGTCGTTCTCCTGTTGGTCAAAATCTTCCATCGTCATTTCCAAGAACTCTTTCATTATGGCATTGAGCAACCTCTGAGCTTCATAATTTGACAGTGTGACTTGGTCTGTCACAGACTCCAAGCCGGGTCTGCAAGCAAACAGGGGGAAGATGAAACTTATATCAGACATGTGAGGAATTATTGCTGTGGCTTTCAGAAAGAAAAATTCTGGGAGTGTGTCACTGTCATTCGTTACTACAATGGACCCCAGCCAGGATTAAAACAATCTGCTAAAAGTATCCCACTTAAAATCTGTCAAGGAGCCAAGTTCAAATTTATGATGTCCCCTAATTCTGAAAATGGAGTGCAGCATGAGGAGCACCCAGCTATCCAGACCATAAAAAGACCAGAATGTTTCTGCAGATCAGCAACAGTGTCAGGCTCGCTCGTCATGTAATGCGTTTGCCTGTTTTGGATCGAGTGAAGCTTAGACTTGAACGTCATGAAAATAGCGACTGCAGTGCTCTCTCTCACCTGACGGGGGCGGCATGTGAGCAGTACATGTGACAGATGACCAGGGCATAGGCAGCGAGGAAAGCCGAAATCTTCAACACAACCATGGTTTCCTATGGCAAAAAGCCAGTGCTCGTCAGGACCAGAGGCATTAGACATAAGAAAGCTCAGCTATCAGTAGCATCAGAGTCACTTAAAAAAATATGAAAAGTATGAAAGTCACACGACGGTTTGACAATAGTAGAGGTACACGGGTAGAAGATCACTGATTCTCTCCTGTCGCACATGGTGCATGAAGGTTGCCCAAGATACTAAATCCCAAAAGATCTACTAATGAAGATACCCCAAAACAACTGCACCTAGAGCTTGGACTTTTCACAGCCTGTACAAAAGTGCCTGTACAGGACCAACAACACATGCTTTTATCCTCCTGGGCTACCACTGACTCTCAGCCCAGAAGCTGTCGTTCTCCTACATCTGTCAAACAGCAAAAAGAAGATGCAACTTAATGCCTCCATCACCCGTTTGGCTCCACATGAGGCAGGTGTTAAAGGGTTTTCAGCACTGTCCTGCTCTGGGTGACCCTCTCTCTCTCCTTGGATGCCAACACCAGGATGGATACTCTGCAGTGATGCTGGACTGAGGGATGCTGCTCCCTGCTCCCTGAGGAGCTGACACATTAGAGTAATGAGGTACATCCTGCTCTGTCAGGATGCCTTGACAGTCACTTCACATCGCATGCTGAGCATCAGATCCCTGTTCTTCCTCTAACGCTGCAAGTAAAAAAATCTGGCCAAGTGGATGAGTCTCTAATCTTAGTTACCTTAATTGAATTACATCAAGACATTTCCTGCAGATATAGTCATCTGCAGCAAAAGAAGCACACGGAAAGTTTGTGCATCGCAGCAAATTATGCCCTGTGGAAATCATGTAAAAGGTCTTTACTTACCTTGAATATTAGACCTTTCTGCAAAATTAAGAGGATAAGAAGATGTCTTTCCACTTGTACACCCAACTCTTGATACTGCTGCACAAAGCTACAGAGCCCTACCCTATATATCTACCACTAGGGTTTGTGTATTGACTGTGTAGGAGTTTAATTATCTGTCATCCACCAACCACAAAGCACAGCTTCATCAGCCAGCCAATCAGAGGCCACCTCTTACTTCTGGCACACGAAAAGGTATATGGCAGTCCAGTTACGTCATTCTTTAGTCACAAAGTGCTCCATTCACAAAATATGCCAAGATCTTTTTAACCATTTCATGTCTAAATAAGTGTCAAGGTCGTTAAGTAAACAGCAACAAATAAAAAAGAAAGTCATCATAAATATTTTAATTGGCCTCCCAAAATACTTTACAGGTATCAAATATGGAATTATTGAAACTGAAGAACAAAACTTAACGCCGGGGACATCTACTGTGCAAAAAAGTGTACTGCAGTTTCTGTGGGTGGTCGCTAACATTAAATTGTGCAAGAGTATGAATCTCTGAAAACAACACAGGTATCACAAAAGAAAATGTATTAAATAGGTTTGCAGAATGAAATGTTTGCCTGCATTTTAATTAATAAATGGGACCATTTTAGAACTTTTTGGGTAAAAAAACAAATACGCATTTTAAAACAGATGACTTACGTAGTAATGCGTCTATATATGTTGCTATTTTCCGAACCCCTTTGCTTTTTGAAACCGCATTTTCATTACCAGTGTGAAAAATACTGTTGCGTCTAATCATTACGGATGCATCATAAATATATTATTTTCTGTTATGAGTTAAATACCATTTCATTCAATACCGGTCACATCAGTAGGATTATTATTGAGACTATTCAGTATATTGTGGTTTTTTTGTGCATATAATTGCCGAGGTAGTTAATAATACTGTTGTTATGAAATCATTATTATTTCCGTTATGTTTTCGATTATATATAATAACTCGGTTTAAAAGTGTTTTTTGTTTATCACTTGCCTGATTAGCCACATCGCCGTATACAAATGTAGTATTAAGATCAGGTTAAAATAACTTTAAAGTCAGGATAGTATCTCAGCGACGTTTAATGGCGCTGCCGTTTTACCTTTTTAATTAAACGCGTGTATATTTCTAAATTATCCGGGTTACAGTGAAACGACCGTTGAAGAAAAGCGACAAAGGCACCTAAGATTTGGGGAATTACTATTGTTTCAAGGAGCGTATCATTTTTCTTAGTTTTCATTATCGGTTTGGGCATCATTAAGCATTCTGAGAGGCTTCCTTTGCGTCACGGAGGAGCCCCATTAGCGGGGATGAGCCTTTTAGTGCTATTGAACGGAGCGCTGGGCAGATAACAAAACGAGTAAATCACGGGAAATTGGACAGCGCTTGGGTCCCCCCTGCAGCGCAGAAGCCAGCGGCTGCGGAGGTGTGCGCACATAGTCCTTTTTTATGAATTCCCGGTTTTGTACAGAAGCGGTGAGAAACGGAGATGCGCTGTCAATTAGGAAGTTGAGTGTTGCAGCCTTTCTTCCTGTGCAATTCTGCAGACCACGTCTCAGAGTACATGTCGAGCAGACTTCTGACGGACAGCTTGACAGCAATTTAAAGGAACACCTTAGTACTAAACCAATGATGATCACTAACTTATATCATTTAATGGCTCAAAAATGTAATCGGAACATTCTGCGCGCTGATCAATTAGGTGTGCACACCAACTTCTACGGTTATAAGGTACACACGCCAGTAAATCCCGCTAGGAAAACATCTGAACACTTGTAGGCAGCGGCTACGGAGATTTACCCAAAGTACCCCATTAGGTAAGAAGAAAGAAGAGAAGGATTGACGAGAGCTTAATGTCAAGTTAACGATGACCTTCTTAATGTACATTTACGTCTGTAGTTTGAAGTTGAGTGTTATGCGTCAGTTTGTTCTCCACTCCGGGAAAGAAGCCTTGTACACTGATTAAAATCACTGGTTCAATAAAACAGGACAAATGAGAATCCTTCCTGTGTTAATGGACTACAGTAACTTTACTCAGGGCTCACTCTTGTTGTACCTGGAATGCCAGACTGGAATATCTTGTACAAGTGTTTATATTTCAGTTTTCTATTATTTTTGTTCTGCTTTCGTTCCCTCAGGGGGCACTGACCACCGCACTTCTCAAGCACCACTCGTTCTGGGACCACCCACCCGCCTGCCCGCCCCCCCTGTGTAGTCAGTGGCCACAAGCCCTGGCAGTTATCTATTATTATTGGTGTGATTGTCTAGTGGACTCAGAGGTCACTGGACAGAAAACCTCACAGTAACAGTGGGACAGACAAGTTTGCGGTGCTGTGCTTCTGTGTTCTACAGTATTGCAACATTGAATCCATCCATCCATCTTCCGACCACTTATATTGAGCTGGGTCATGGAGGGAGGAGTCTGGCTGGAGCCATTCCCAAGCAGAGGGACGCCCTGGACAGGATGCACGTCCATAACGGGGCACATACAGTCGTACACCAATTAACCTGCATGTCTGAGAGAGGAAACCAGAGGACCAGGTTATAAGTGACACAGAGTGGAGGCCGCATTTGCAACCACATGTAAGCAGCAGCATTGTCTGCTGTGCCATCCACAATAAAGCCAGTCTCAGCTAAACCCGAGTTTGTGTTCTGACAAGACAAGAGACACGTGGACATTTTCAAATGTGGGTGTAGAGTCATTCTGCAAATATGAGAAATTAAAAATGTGAAATACATTCCCAAATGACATAATTAGACCATGCAAGGATACTTTAATATCCATCCATCACTCTTTTCACACAGTTACCCTGATCAGGGACATAGAGATAAATGTATATTTTACTGACTACTTTTATCTAAAGATATAGAAATAAATTGGTTCTGGTTTCATTGTTTACAGTCCAGAGTCTCGGACACTATGGGATTTCTGCTGGGTGTCAGATTTTCCGTCGGTTGGGACAAGACTGAGGTTCTACGTCACAGCGGCAGGAAGACAGGAACTCTGGGGGATCGAGCCGCTAAAAAAAGCCAATGGCTGATGTGTCCCCTGTGTGTCACCCTCAGACAAATACAAAAAGAGCCCCATTCTTTATATGGAGGAAGTCAGACTGATAGCAGTATGCGGTTAGGTGGACTGCCCAGCGTGTGTAACTCTGAGTGTGTGCCCTGTGATGCACTGGAATCCCGTCCAGGGTGTCCCCCTACTTCGACCTGTTCTGCTTGAGATACGCTCCAGAGTCCTCCGTGACACTGCACTGGACCAATGGTTGGAAGATGGATGCATGCATGTCTGTAGCCAGTGCTATATGCTAAATATACCAACAGCCTGTGCTACAAGCTAAAAATGTTTAAGGCAGAAGCACTGTCTCACTGACCACCTTTATGATATCTGATTCTAAGGAAGCGATGGTTTAACTGCTCTTATCTATGTTGCAGATCTCGTCGCTCCATTAAAAGCCTCTTGTTAAACTGATAAAAACAAAAATGCCAAAGTGTCCTGCTATGACCCTGCATCCCCTTGGATTGTACAGAGTCCATAATGACATGACTCATAACGTCCTGCGATGCTGCTGCAAATGTAGAAACATGTGTGAACTGGAAAAGTAACACAGCACCGAGGAACTTTCTAGAAAATCAACCATGGAAGTGAGACAGGCCTTGTTACTGTCTAAAGACGAGTAAAAAAAAAAAAACTGACGTTGCTGGAGCATGGGGCACAAGAAAGTGTCTTTTAATGGAAAACATCTACCAGGTGCTGTGGCAGAAGGGGCAGTAGCTGCTGGGATGAGGGACAGGCCCCTTCTAACTTACACCAAAGCCTTTCTGTTTATGCTCCACGAAAGCTCAGTTACCCAACAAAGAAGCAGCCAATATGTGAACAAATATAAGAAGAGCAGCACCAGGTGTCCTTAAAGAACCCCAGCTTTCTCATCCTGAGGCCAGTTCTACAGTTTAGTTGATGTTGTTCAGGTTGGACCCCTGATCTGCAGTATTTTTAGAAATGCAATTAAAGAACTTGGCTCTTATCCAGATGCTACTTTCATTCATGACTCTGCCAGCAATGCTTTGAGAAATTAAGATTTGAGAAACTGCAGGTTTACATTAAGGCTCTGGTGCATTAAGTGACTGGCCATTAATACGGATCTAGGATGGACTCACGTATCCCCAACAGTGTTTGTGCAAGTGGAGAACTTAGCAAACACACATTTTGAAGAACAGGAAGCTCTAATTAAGACAGATCCATCCAGCAAGCAGCTGGATGAGGAAGGAGCGAGCAAGATAAAACCCGAGAAGGAGCCAAGTCATCGCCTTGTATTTTGAGGACAGAGGTTAAGAATCCCAACAATATTTTGTGGAGGTTGTTCTAACTTTCACACAGAACAGAATGCATTTGGGGAACAGCGATGAAGATTTACAATCTGGGTGAAACCAGATGCGAGCAATCAGGGTGGGTGGGGGCTGTGTTCCACCTGACCCTTGAACTGCATTGAGGTGTCCAGCTGACTGGGCCAAAGGTGCACTGTGTGCATCATCAAAATCCCTAAAGGGCAAGAGTCACATTCTTGTGGAAGATCCCTCATACAGGCTGCAGCAAGGGACATTAGCCCAGTAATGTGCTGTGCATTATCTGTTCATTATATAAATATAAACATATATCACAAAAGAACATTGTTTGCATTGAGACGTTCTTGGCAACATCCACACCAGTGACTTACTATATTCACTCACTAACTATAACCACAGATTAAGTTTGCTTGTCCAATAATTAAGGCTACACATAGTTAGGTTTGGTTATAACTTTAAGGTTGGGCTCTAGACGTGGTGCCACTGAAACAATAGTGAATGGTCTTTCCCTTAGGCCAGTTCATATTCAGGCCCTACCAGAAATCTCCATAATAATTTTTTTCTCCTCATCACTTAAAAACTTAATTTATGGTCACCAGTTTGGAGCAAGTTGCCTCCGGGACATTTATTTGTGTGACTTTTCGATAAGGCAAGGACAAAGTACTGGGCATTATAAAATCCTTATTATTTTCAGTTTCTTGTATTGTATATTCGTGCAATTATTCGAGCTTTAAAGAGAATTACCATTTTAGACGAATTACAGCAATTACAAATTTACGCCGGTTATACGTGCTATCGGATGCATACCGTTAGGCTTTGGGGAAAAAAGTGAGTTAAAAAATAAAGTCAATGATAATAACAACTCGGAAAAGTCAAACAGGGAATACGCGCTGGCATATCTCCTGTTTGAATTACATCGTGTGCACTTTCTAATAAGGACGAAATCGGCATTCTGCGAAAAATCCTTTACGGAATGACACGAAGCAGAAGCGCTTCCCGGTTACTCGGTGGCGAAAAGCGCTGGGAGTCTCTGCGGCGACTTTAATCAAAGTTCGTCAATTGCAAATATCGCGGCTACGATGTCTAGCCAATGTTAGTGTGCTGGAGGCGGGGATAGCAACATGTGCGAAGTGATAATATAATCCTTAGAAGAAAACTTTGCTTCCTATGGAAACCTCGGCGCGGCTTAGAAATGGTATCCAGCAGCCGATTGCCGAGCCCCTGGACCGTGTCCTATGGACAGACCTTCTTAGTTTTAGGCAGCTTATTAATTTGCTTTCTTTTGTTCTTATTCATCCGTCAGCTCGTAAAGCAGAGGAGACCGCGGGGCTTCCCCCCCGGACCTACATCTCTGCCCATTATTGGGAATATATGGTCTCTTGCCTCGGAACCGCACGTATATATGAAGAAGCAGAGTGAAATCCACGGACCGGTACGGTACTTCAACCCACGTCGGCGGGCGTTTTATTCATTTGCAACTTGAAGTAATGTCCACGGTGTTAAAGGCGGTGCATCTCGTAACAATGACAGCAGGACGTTTAATGCACTAACATTAATCGAAAATGGATTTCATGCATTTTATTTAAACGTTTTGCTGTACATTTATCGATACTGATGCGGAGTTAGCAAGTATGGAAGTCTGGGCCTGGTCAGTAAAGAAATGCATCGCATTTCAGCTATTCTGCTTTTTCTGCATGTATGTTTTACGGACAAAGACTTGCACATAAGTTAGAGGAGTGTTAAGGCAGCAGGGACCAGCTTTCAGGAGAAGCGCGACAGGGTTTGGGCAGCCGGCGAGACCCCGAGCAGATCGCAGAAATGCTGAGCTCGTTTTTCAGTCGGGTTACATCATCCGCTCTTCTGTGCTTTGTGAACAGTAATTACCGGTCCGACCGGTTTTCGTCTTTTTTCCCCTTTGTACCCAAGAATCATGTTGGAGAAATTAACTTGTAGATACAAGAATCGCTTTAGATGTGCCCGGTTTAGTTAAAAAAAAAAAAATCCATGTTTTATATGAAAGAACGAGTTAAACCCCCAAATACACTTCCTCGTACAGTAGTTTCGGTACTGATATTCGTTTTCGTTATGTATTTACCTATCTTTGTTTTTTAGATCTTCAGTCTTGACCTTGGCGGCATCTCTACCGTGGTGCTGAACGGGTACGACGCTATCAAAGAGTGCCTCGTGCACCAAGACGTCGTCTTCGCAGACCGACCCTCACTGCCATTGTTCCAGAAGATGACCAAGATGGGAGGTACAAGCGATTCTCATCTTTTCTTTAGCTTTTATTGTTTGCCTCAAGAAACTTAAGAAACTGGTTTGTTTGGTGCTTCCATCCAAGTTCATCTTACTTTGAATTCACTACAAAACGTCAGTTAGTCTTTATATTACATGCATAGTTGCATTTTAATATGGGTACCACTTTACAATCAGACCTTTATAAAGGCTGTTAATTAGATAGATGTAACATTTTGTAAATCATTAATAGACAAGTTATAGCAGTTTTTTAATTAATGAGTTATTAGCATCTATAAGTGGCAAAAGGAAACTTTGTTGTAAAGTGGTACCTTAATATATGTAAAATGTTTTAAAGTCTGCTGAAGAAGGTATAAGTATCATAATATAATTATAAATATATAAAAAAGAAATATTTTCTTCAGTTCTGTTGTCTTCTGTGCAAAAGGGCTTCTGAACAGCAGGTATGGACGAGGATGGATCGAACACCGCAAGCTTGCCGTCAACAGCTTTCGTTACTTTGGCACGGGCCAAAAAACATTCGAGAACAAGATCTCTGAAGAGTGCATGTTCTTCGTGGACGCCATCGACGAGCACAAGGGGAAGCCCTTCAACCCCAAACACCTGGTGACCAACGCCGTGTCCAACATCACCAACCTCATCGTCTTCGGGGAGCGCTTTACCTACGACGACACGGACTTCCAGCACATGATCGAGATCTTCAGCGAGAACGTGGAACTGGCTGCCAGCGGCTGGGCCTTCCTCTACAATGCCTTCCCCTGGATCGAGATCCTGCCGTTTGGCAAGCACCAGAGACTGTTCCGGAACGCGGTCGAAGTGTACGACTTCCTACTGAAGCTAATCCAGCGCTTCTCTCAGGGCCGCACGCAGCAGTCGCCGCGGCACTACATCGACGCCTACCACGACGAGATGGAGCAGAGCACAGGAGACCTGGGCGCTTCCTATTCCCTGGAGAACATGATCTTCTCCGTGGGCGAGCTTATCATTGCGGGCACGGAGACCACGACAAATGCCATTCGCTGGGCCATGCTCTACATGGCGCTCTACCCCAGTGTGCAGGGCAAGAACGCCTCAATGGGGCTTTATTACCTTATAATGCATGTTACATAATGTCACAGCCCATATTGACATACTGCTCTTCACTCATTGGGCATCATTCCTATAATTACTACAGATGTCATTTTACATTAAATTAGAGAGAGGAAATGATTATCAAGGTCTGCTTTCCAGGACATTCTTTAACCTGTAATCCCTTTAGCTGAGTCCATAATGATGTGCACAGTTTGGTGGCTCGTTAGTAGCAGATGGGTTTACTAAGTCTCGTATCTCTCAAACAATTTGTGGTTCAACTGAAGAGGAACCAAAAAAACACCATGGGAAGTGGTTAAACCCAGAGGTAAATAGTTCAGGTCCAGAAAATAAAACATCCAGACCAATGTTTTGTTTCAACCAGCCAGATGTGTACTCTGCGATTCGGACTCTATAAACTGAACTGGTTGGTTGAAACAAAATCTTGGTCTGGATTTTTAGTTTCTGGACCTGAACCATCCACCTCTGGTTAAACCAGTCAATTTTTGACAGCGCAGGTACATCCCATCCACCATAGGCTTTGGAGCCTGATTTCTTCCATTGCCAGTAGGGGGCAGGAGACAGGCAGCACTGTTGAGAAGGGCGTTTGCCAGACTGCTTGACGACTGGAAAAATTACTTGTATTAATCAGAGGCACCAGAGTGGATTAGGAAGTTACCGTTTTTCCTATCAGACAAAGAAAAGCCGACTATTTAAAAAGGATAGCATTAGAAGGAAAGCATTTGATATATATTACATACCTCACTGCCAGGTCTACCTGAAATTCAAAGCACAACAGCTGTTACCTGTATTTGGAAGCTGATAGTGTCACTTCTAGTGACCCTGTGGTTTTTCTCCTCTGGCAGACAAAGTGCAGAGGGAGATCGACGTGGTGGTGGGGGGCTGCAGGCCGCCTGGCTTGGAGGACAGGCTGAGGATGCCGTACGTGGAGGCCGTGCTGCATGAGGTGTTGCGCTTCTGCAACGTGGTGCCCCTGGGCATCTTCCGGGCCACCTCAGAGAACGCGCTGGTGAGGGGCTACACCATCCCGAGGGGCACCACCGTGATCACCAACCTGTACTCTGTGCACTTTGACGAGAAGCACTGGAGCAACCCGGATATCTTCTCGCCGGAGCGCTTCCTGGACAGCCAGGGCAACTTTGTGCGACGAGAGGCATTCCTGCCATTCTCATTGGGCAAGTCCCGCCTCCGTAACATCTTACACACACCGTACTGTAAACAGCACTGAACAACTTTCCTAGCTAACGGTCTGTGCGATCTATTGTGAATCACCATCAAAGCACTTAGGTTTTAGTGTATATAATTGCAGAGCAAATTTCCAAAATTCAATAGGATATGATTTAAGAATTTTGGAAATTAATGTAAGTTCTTCATCGGATTCCATGAGGACTGAATTGAGTTTTGGTTACCAAAACTGTAACATCATCAGGAAGCCTGATTTTAGATCACTGGTGGTCTCAAAACCAACAAAAATTGGACTGAGTAAGTGCTGGAAATTTGCTCTTCAGTTATGTTTATGGTTAGAGTATTGAGAGGTTGATATGTACTTAGGCATGCTGGGTAATGTTCCCTCCCACCATTGTTGTCTCGTCTCATGTCTTTGCTCCTCCCCTCCAGGAAGGAGACACTGCTTGGGCGAGCAGCTGGCCAGAATGGAGCTGTTCCTCTTCTTCACCACCATGCTGCAGAGGTTTTGCCTGCAGTTTCCAGCAGGCTTCGTTCCCAGCCTCACGCCCAAACTGGGCATGACCTTACAGCCTCTGCCCTACAACATCTGTGCAGTCCGGAGGCAGCAGTGAGCAGAGACCCATGGCCACACTGACCTGCCTGCCAGTGAGGCTGGACTCTGGGCTTGTGAGCTCAGACGGCATTTGAATATATCCCTCGAAACACTGCACTGGTCCCCGGCGAACATTCTCCGGGAAAATCCCATCAGCTCTGTATAAAGCCACAGAAAACTCAAGGCCATGCAACTGAGAACAGTTAGCACGCATGGTAAAGATCTCGAGTGTGAAGAGCAGTGTGTATGAGTACCCTCTCTATCCTCTCTACACCGCAAAGTATATAACCCTGGAAATGCAGTCACACACACCTGTTCACACAGACAGGAGTCAGAGGAGAGTCCATCAGTGCAAGTGAACGGGGTCTACCTCCCTCTGTGTCTCTGGACCGTGTAGCTGTCCACGCCGATAAACTGGAACACTCAGTCCTGCTGCGTCAGGTGCACATCTGCTTTTCCCGGAACTTTCTACATTCCCGCGCCCTGTGTGTTGTGCAAGTTCCCCCCTCCCCTTTGGCTCAGCCTGGTGGGCTCTGTGTACACAGGGATCCTGTTCCTAGGACTTTGCCTTGGGAACGCGAGTAACCAGAAAGCGGGTACATTTCAATACCTGCGATTCTGGCCGGGCAGGGTTAGTATCGGCCTGTCACGTAGCTACTGATACAAGTGTTTCAAAGATGGATGCATATATTAAAACAAAAAGACACGCATTGAGGTAAGAAGAGGAGGATTACAGTAGCAATTCAAGCAATTTCCATCCAAAAATGATACAAAAACAAATATCCAGTCGTTTTCTTGATTTTTGCAACCCACTGCGCCATTTGTCTCTATCACAAGTAAAAACCCTTGCACTGTAAACTTTTGATATTATATTAAATTATATTTGTCTTTATTAATAAATATAAATTTCTCCAAAGGGTATTGATTTATTTTAAAAATAAAGCATTTCGACTATACTTAAGCACTTGGACACAATGTGATAAATCTGTAGTAAATCCAAATCGGCCCATAGGCCTATAAGGGTTAACAATATCAGAACCAGCAGTAACCTCAGACTGAGCGTTTTCTATTTTTAAAAGTGATCACTAAAGGAGAAGTCAATACTGCTGGCCGTACACGTTCAGTCAATATCCTCTATTGATCTGACAGTGGGGGCTGTGTTTGGCAACGGACCACAACTAAAAATGTCACAGGAGTAACAGGTATGGCAAACACCTCACTCTATAAGTGCATAGCTTGGCATTTCTCACTGCGTCCGTGAGGAAACTCTTTACAAACAACCGACGATTTATACTTCGATCTGACCCATTGATCAGAACCAAATGGCATCACTGTGTAAGTCACATGGGTGTGTCATCGCCGCAGGTACCCGGTTACTGGTCTAGTTCCGGGAATTTCGCTCTGCCAAGAACCTGGCTGTCACCCGCAGTCACCATCTGATCTGCATACTTTTCACTGGCTGGAATTACCGCGGTGATGTGGCACCTCCCGCCAGGTTACCTCTGGGCCCCGCGCCATGCGAGGGGCTCTGGGCCCAGGGCTGACTCATGGCAGAACGGCGCCATGCAGCATGACGCAAACACGCTATGCCGCATTTGATACTTCATGCATTTTTACCATATAGAAAATAATCGCATACCTAAAGGCCAAACAATTACATATTATTGATTTCGATGAACATTCCGCTGCCCAGTATTGGATCCAGAACAAAATTACTAGGGGTGTATCTGAAATGAGTGAGGAGACATACAGTACCCTCCGCCTCTCCCCACCCAGCGGGCATAGACTGGCTGGCATCCACCTGCGGGTGCACATTATCGGTTTGAGGGCAACCTTGTGAAGCCAGGTCAGAGTCGTACCCTGGTTTCTAATAAAACAACCTTCATCCTATGAGATAAGGAAACGAATGCTCTTAGGCACACAGCCATCACAGCTGACCTCAGAATCCTGAGTCTGGCCTGCAAACTGATTTGTTGGGATATTAAATGTGGTTTTTCATACTCTACCCAACTTTTGAATTAGATAAAATGGGTATATCAAAAAGCACTGTCAGATTTACTCTCAATGGGTATATCAAAAAGCACTGTCAGATTTACTCTCAACAGAACAGATGCTCGCTGGGGATCAACATGAGGGTGCGTCATGATATTCTGCTTGTTGATGGATTTAGGATGTTTCTGCTACACCGAGAAAGACATCAGAGGAACTGGGATACCTGCAATGCAAGTGCTCTTCATGGCATTCAAGGCATTACTACTGCCTTGATTTTATTATTGTGATAATCATCTACTCTGTGCAGCCCAGAACAGAATACTCTTGCTGTAACTTTAGACTAGTGTTCTGCAAAAAAAGATACTTTGGCGAGTTACTGAATGGGATGGAAGTTGTACAGCCATTGACTAGAAATGTCTTGCTGATTGACCAGTTGGCTTTAACCAAACCTCCGACAACACATACAAGGACCTCCAATGCAAACACAACAGTCATAAGTGGATAGATCTCAGTACCAAGGAGCATGGATTGAGCTCTTATCATGACAACATCTCCTCTTCATAGCCATCTACCTCCTTTAAAGCAATTTAGCTCTCACCAATTTCTTTATCTTGTGGTTTGGTGAACCACAAGGGACTTGTGACACACTCACAGCTCTGAGGACAACGTAGTCTTGAGACCACAGATAAACCACGTCCCTGACAGCAGCATCAAGCTGTCACAGCAGTCCCAACGCAGCCGGCAGAAGCAGAAGGGTCACCACCCGCTCACGGCTACATGCCCATCAGACTGTCACTGGAGGGCTGGAGTTCCCATGGTAATACAACGAAAGCCACAGCTGAAAAACTCATAGCTTTTTTTTTTTGCAATCCCCTGACACTTACTTTACCAAGTTCCAAGCTGAGCTCCTTGGCTCCCTGGGTCTTGTGACCATGCAGAAGCAAGTGGAATTAATCGCTGGGATATTTAAGGTCAGGGGACTTCCCTTCATCTCTGTTCCTTACTGCTGCCTAAGTGAGGAGGATCCATTTATTCTGCATGGCTAAGCATCTAAAATCCTTCATACACACACACGCAAGCACACACTCAGTGACAGGAGAACAGCACCATACACAAACACTGCCAAAACGAATCCCAAAAGAAAACCAACTAACTGGAAAAGAAAGAAACAGGCGTTTGACAAATAAACATTACTTGACAGCTCAGGGGGTATTTAGGGATGTGTTTTATGACAGCTATAAATAACAATAAAAATGACCCCCCTCCCCCCCCCCCCCACATATTCCAGAAGACTGAATGGTTACATCAGACATACATATCTAGGTGCTACATAGATGTGACAGCCATTCATAAATGTATGCATGGAAAGAACATCAGAGGACTATGGCTCATGAGACAGTAAGAAGTCAATAAACACTTAGCTTTCATGACATACGGAGCTGGAACTGAAGAAGGGGTAGGGGCAAGCTGAGGCCTTACAACTGAGCTGTGCCTCGTCTGGGGAAACAAAGCAACTGGAAATAAATTAGTATTACTATTATTGTTGATGTTATTTCTATGTTACTTTGACCCAACATTCAGGTGATGCACCCGTGACAAGCGCGTATCTGTCAGACTTAAAATTCCTCGCTTAGGACGGCTCACGTTAATCGCAATGCATCATGAGAATCCGGGTTCAGCTGCGTCACGGATCAGTGGCGGGACGGGGAGAGTTTGGCACCGACGCCGAGTCACGGGGTATAAAAAAATAGGCAGCCGGGACGAGAGTGGTTATGGTCATGAACACGGGAGGTGGTGCATCGTGTAAAGAAAAATGTCGGATGCCCCAGACTGGTGAAAGCCGATTTCACATCCATAAAATAGTATTAGATAAAAACTCTGGAAACAGGATGGTAATTACAGATTCCCTATGTACAACATGTCAGCTGCAAATATAAAACAGATGCACTCTGATACGATTGATTATCTAAAAAAAATATATGCAGATACTCTTTCTGTGCAGAGGTTAAACACTTGTTTGGTAGTAAAAGGTGCATTTTTCTTTTTTCCTTTTTTGTTTTAAATATACTCGACTGATTTACAATGCCTACTTGAGAACTTTCCTTCCCGTACTGAGGGATTCCGAAAGGTGTCGAACGAGCCGGGCGCGCGCGAGCAGCCTTGGCCACCGGGCGGCGCTGCGTCGCCGGCGGGATAACGCGAGTCCGTGCTTCGGCACGCGACATCCCGACGTCGTTCCGCGACCGACCGCGAGATGCGCAGAGCCCGAACGGGGGGACGCTGCTGCTCGACCAGCTAATCCGCGCACCAGCCAGCTGTACGTTTGGCAAATTATATATTGCATTAAAATAGCTTTAAGCAGAATTACTTAAATAAAACCTAAAATAAAAAAATACAAACAAAACTGTCTGTGAGTTTACAAGAACGAAACGTTAAAATAATGCCGACAGCAGAATGACCAACAAACGGCTAATCCCATTCAGATACAAAAATAACCTTGTTTATTCGATGTACGATTCTTGTCTGCGTCCGACGCTGTCCGTGCGCACACACAAGCTTCGGGGAAGCTTTTCCTGGTGAGGACAGGCTGGGCCTGATTGTCCTGGGTCCCACACACTGGACTTGAGTCTTCGAATGGCTAAAATGAGTTTGTAGCAAGTTGTTCGTACAAGGAATAAAAACGGTTACAATTACTGTTTTTATATAATATATATGTATACACATATATATTATATAATATACAGCATGAGAAATTATGACTTCATGGGCTGAAATCCTGCAAAAAGAACTACTGATCTATTGGTGAATCCTGAGTAACTGTGAAAAAATACACTTATCAAAATTAAAAAAAATCCCTTAGTTGGAACATGTTCTGGTTCTCTACCCCGTACGGTAAACACTGGGACTACTGGGGTTAGCTGGCTGGCCTCTGTGAATTCCTGAAATGAAAGTGGAAAAAAAAAAGTAAAGTAAAATGAATCTCACAGGCCACACACAAGAATGAAGGGGTATTAAACAGGAAAGGAAAGCCTGCATTCAGTTAAAATGTCAGCTCCGGTGGAGTCTGATACAGTGAGTGTCACCAGCATCGGGAGACTGCAGAGTGCGCGGAGATGGTCCATGCTCTTCATGGTGTTCAGGGTGCAACCTGCACGTCCAGTTCAGACAGGCACATTTGAAATGTATTCCTACATGTATGTCAATTTTTTCACGTTTTTAGTTTTGTTTTGTTTGTCCCCGTCTGCTTGGCTGAATAAGCCTCAGATTCACCCGTCTTCCTCTTTTTCACGGTTCACTTTGGTAAATGGTGTCAGTTGCTTCCGAGGGTTGGGTGGGGGGAGGAGGGTGGATGTTACTCTTTATAATTCTTACTGTCTTATTAGTACCTAATGGAGATTTAAGCGCTCGACGTTCAACAAGGCAGCATCACAGCTAGATAAAACTTTACACCAAGGAGTGGAGGTCCCTGCGGCTTCACTGCGTCCCGTTCGCAGCTTCCCATCCCCCTCGGCTGAAGTGCGTGTGTTTGTTTGTTTTTTTTTTTGTTTTGTTTTTTTTTAATCCATGGGGTGAAAGTGCATAGGACTGGGGCTCCCACCGTCGCAGTGAGAGTCTGCTCACAGTAATAAGGCCTTTTGTTTCCCCCCTTGACACGGCACAGTGACGGTTCGGTGTGCGGAGGGCTTCCCAGCCGGTTTGGGGGGGGGGGGGGTTTAGCCTTCCCCCCCCCCCCCCCCCAAAAAAAAAAAGCCGGCTACTGCCGCTCGTCCTCCTCAGCCTCCTCCTGGATGACCTGGATGTCATCAGAGGCGGGAGGTGTCGCCGGCCGGCTGTCAGTCTGCTGCTTGCTCTTCTCCTCCTCCTCGATCGTCTTCTTCCACACCTTGTGGTTCTCCGCCAGGTGCTGCATGATGTTACAGAAGAGCCGGCGGCGGCCCTTTCTTCTTTCTGTGTGTGGGGAATGGGGGGGGGGGGTGTAGGGTTAAAAATGAGAATACCCCTGGGGCCTCTTAAAAACGCCCGCCGTCGTGACGGGACATGTTCACCGCGACTCGTCGGCTCCAAGAACGCTAATGGTCTGAACGAGCGAGAGGCGTGCTGGACGGCAGCCATGTCGTCCCGCCCTCCTGATCTAGTGACGCTAGCAGCCAATTAGCATCATGCTAAGATTAACGGATGAGCAGGAGGTAATTGAATCGACTTTCCCTCGGCCTCCTAAATGAATCCCCGGCTCCACACAAGATGCGGCTGGACAAAACCCAACAAGATGAAAAGAAGCAATAGCAATTAACACAGCCAGATAAATGATTTCATTTTCATTACAACAGTGAGGTTATTTGAGCTAACAACCTGATTTATAGCCAAACCTTCCAACTTGGACATTATAATGCTGTGTAATGATAACTGTAGCACTGTTGCCCTGCACATCCAAGGCTATGGGTTCGATGTCCCAGTGTGTGTGTGTGTGTGTGTGTGTTTGTGTGGCAGTTTGTATGCTCTCACACACAAAAAGATGCCGTTAGGTGAACTGGTGCCTGAAAATCACACATAGTGTTGATTGTGTGTGTTAGCACATGCCCTGTAATGTTAAGGCCTGGCATCAGAGACTCCCAAGCCGGGGCATCAGAGGGACATGCAGATTCGGGGGGGACAGTATTTGATAAGGGCCCTTGAATACATATAATTATATGTAAAACTTGGATGGGGAGCCCAAGGTAATATTGTGTCAGAGGGCCCATAATTTCTAGGTATGCCTCTAGTCCCCCCCTTGTACCCTGTGCTTAAAGGGACCTTCTCTTGGCTCACTATGACTGAACTGGATAAGCAGGCTGAAGATGACTGGCTGGAAGCCTGGGTGATAACCACTGCAAATCTTTCAGTCTCGACAGAACATAAAATCTCACTTGGTTCAAGTTCCTCCTCCAGTTCATCGTCCTCTGTTTCCGTGTCTGCGCCCTCTTCCTCTTCCTCATCCTCCGAGCACTCCTGGTCAATCCAGTAACCAGGAAGCAGTCCAGCCGCGTCGTAGGAGTTGCAGAGTGGACCCACGATGTGCGTGATGAAGGATTCCTGGAGCTTGGCCAGCTGGGGGGAGGAGCGGTCCATGAAGGGGCTGATGGGAAGGCCCAGGCTGGCCTCCTCGTCACCCTGTGGGAATACCACCAACGCATCTGAGTCCGGACAATTCAAGAGGAACTGGGCACTGAGAAATCACAATGGCACTAAAGACCTTTGTGTGAAATGTGGCACACCACCAAAACTGAAACACAGCAGATGTAGATTTCCACAACCAAACCTTCAGCACACACTATGATACAAAGGTAGAAACTTAAAGAAAATCTGCAGCTCAAATATAAGTAAGAGCGAGAAGGAACTGGTCACTCTCAGAGTAAAAGTGCAAAATCCTGGTTGGTTGAAATAAAACCTTGGTCTGGATTTGTACTTTCTGGACCTGAACTTTCTACCTCTGATAAATTGGAAGGGACAGATAATGCCACTCGCACCTGCTCATAAAACTCATTCACGATGCCTTCTGTCCACTTCAGGTGGAGGTCGCCATCTTTCGCCGGCCCGTTGATGTCGGCCAACTTGATACACACTTGGCAAACTAACAGACGGTCATTTTCATTCGACCAGTCAATTCCTGGGCTGTTCACATCGTTAACCTGATTTAAACGAGCATAAGAAAGATGTCCTTAGTTATTTAATTTCATACAAATTCAGTTGCTGACCTTATGAAGAGAAATTGACATCATGCAACAAGAGATGAACAAAGACAAACCCGCGACATGCACAGACATCCCGCTATGTCTTGCCTGAGATAACTAGGGCCCCTCTCTATCACCGACCTTTGAATTGAACTCGGCCAGGAAATCGAAATGCTTCTTCAGGTCGGTGGCAAGGATGGCCTCGATGACCAGGAAGCGAAAGCGCTTGAACTCTACGTGGTCCAGGTTGGCCAGGAAGTTGTACTCGGGCCGGGACAGGTAGAGGCTCCAAGCGGAGGCAGCGTGGTGATTCTCCAAGACCGAGCGGTCATTGTACAGGACCGCCTTTGGACAGAGGAACAAAAAAATCAGCACAAGTATCTGTAATGCCCCCTCCATATATGCAAACTTATTTGTTTGAAGACATCTTTGCACCGTGCTTCCTGTATATTTGTGACTTCTGTTGTGTTCCTTTGTTTTGTGCCTATTGTACTGTTTAGTGTTTCTGCTAAGTAAATTGTCCTGCATTTCATGTTTGGCATGAACCACAACCAGTTCCGGTATGTCTGTACATACTGGTGTCCTGATATACCATAATCTCTCCAGGCTCCAGCCAGTCTGGGATACAGCACCCCGGACCCATCCAGAGCCAATGCCCTGAATACCTTTCAATAACTGTACTCTCTTATGACATGGAACATTACTCTATTACAATTTTCGCCTGCTTGACAGACACTCCTTAATGAAGCAGCCTCAGAATTGTCAGACTTAAACTCTTACCACGGTTAAATGTCAGTTAAGTGCTTTGAATCAGACGCCCTACTGTCCGCCTGGGTATCTGTACCTGCCGTTTCCTGGGCACGGTTCCCATGTCTTAACCAGCAATTCGCTAAAAGCCGACTCTTCAATCCATTTCCCAAGTGCTACCTTCCCGTGCTAATGTGCCTCCTTTGGCACTTGAAGCAGGGCTTTACCATGGTCAGTAATCCGTGTCTTTGCTTGGCGATGACAGGGAGGAGGGGCACCCACCTGAGGTGCGTTAGTGGCTACGAGGAAGGCGTTCGTGCGACCGGGGTGGTCGTAGTCGTGCATTGCTGCTGCTACATATAGTGCCATAAGCTCCAGCGCAGGAACGTTCCATGACAGGCAACCGTAGCTGTCGTCGGGTATGGTGCAGCTTCTGGAGGAAGTGTAGGCCACCCTTCCCGGAGAGATCCCGCTGTCCGAGTCTGGGAGAAACAGAGGCCACCCGGCGTCAGAGGAAGGGAGCCTCAGCACTGCTCATCTGCTGTTAGGCGACCGGCATCCGCATTGAGGAGGCATGGGCGGAGCCAAACACACGGCGCTTTTCCACTGCTACAAAGATCCGAGCCGAATCCAAGCCGTAAATTATTCAACTGCACCTGCACTGACATGGTACTAGCAGGCCGAAAGTGTGCCTAAAGCGAGGTGCTTGTCACCGCCATAAATGCACAGAGATACCGGAAATTAGTACAGAGTAAATTGTGATGTACATTGTATAAATAGTAAATAATCGTCTCCTCGGTTTTACATTACTGTCGCTCACCAAAACCAGCAATGCGTTTACCAAGCCGCCCCCTCTGCAGTGTAAAACCAAAAAGAGCCGGAACTGCGCTGTAACTAGTAGCTTCGCGGTACAGGTCAGGTACAGCCTGGTTCCTGTGTGCCAGTGTAAAACCAAAGAGAGCCGGAAATGCGCTGTAACTAGTAGCTTCGCGGTACAGGTCAGGTACAACCTGGTTCCTGTGTGCCAGTGGAAAAGCACCAGGACCCTCCTGCTCCCCTTTCAGTCACTGGCTATGTAAGTACAATATAAGAGAGTGTGTACATAATATTAATTAATACTTTATTGATCCCCGAGGGGAAATTGTCTTTTTGCCTGTCCCATCTTGCCCCCTATGAGAGCAACCTTGGCCATGAAGGGCTGCCACCCGTTGCGGTTCCCAGGCAGCTGGGGGTTAAGGGCCTGACTCAAGGACCCACACATGCCGGCTTGAACCAGCGACCTTCTGATCACAGACACAGCGGCTTAGCCCACTGAGCCACATGCATGTAAGTTATATTACATCATCATTTTAATCGGTCAGATTGGCCTGAATCACGGAAAAGAACCAGACTGAGGAGGCAAAAAATGCCCCAAATGCATCAAAACCCAAACTGCATGCAGGCTAGGCTCTGACACTGACGGACACAAAGGACTTAAGTCAAAGTAACCTTCAGGACAGAAACCTCTGTAAACAGTTCTCCTTGGTGTATAAAACTAGCACGGCACACAACAAATGTTTCCAGTATACTAAATAGTTTTTTATAGGTTAATTATTGTAATGCAAGTTCAAGGAGATTTGTAACAATGTGTGTTTTGCTTTTTGAATGAGATGACATTTCTTTCCAGTGACATGGGATAAACCAGGCAAAATGTATTGCTGTGATGCTACCCAACAGAAATAAGTCTGGACATTAAGGGTTGTGTGAAGGATGGTTATACATCCTTGTTAATGAGATCTTGAGAAGAATGAAGAATGCAGAGAGGAAAGACTCTCCCGTGCGTGGGGTTGAGTGAGACAGAGCGAAACAGGGGACATCGAGCCCTGAGGGGGAAGAGGCGATATTCACCTGTGTCACTTCCTGTCACATTCTCGCTGGAGGCCTGCTGGAAGCCGGGGATGGGCCTGGTGGTCAGGTACCATACGGCGTGCAAAACGTCTGTGGCATGGACGCGGTTGTGATCTGAAGGGAGATCGAGAAGGTCACTGTACATGAGACAGGAGGCGCTGGTCTAGCCCACATCTCCAGCACGGCAAGCAGCAGCATCTGAAGTTCCTTCAGTTACCCCCTAAAATCGAGAAAAGTCGTTCAAGAAAATTCACCACACTTTTTCCCTAAGGCGGTAAATACCACCTCCCCCATGAATCATAGTGTTTTTAAACTTCTCTTTCCAGCACAAGAATCACACACGATGACAAGGGCTCCCCACTTACAGGGAATATCCCGATAGCCATTCTCTAGTGCACAGAAGTACATCATGAACTCCCGGGTTGGAATTTTGAAGATCTCAAAGAGGCCAGTGTCCTGAAACAGCGTGTAGGTCACCTGGAGAGAAAACAGGAAGAAGCCAGAACTTCGTTAGGGGCAACCGAACACGAACCATAACTAACACGTTCAAAGCACATATCATATTCCAATACGGAACCATTCCATGGTTAGATTTAGGCTTAAAGGTCAGCCTTTAAGTTAAAATTTCCAAACTTTGTTGATTTCATAAGATTTTTTTTTTTAAATCAAGCAAGCATAATGTAATGGCTTCAGTATAACAAGAAAAAGGAATACAACCACTGAAATATTTTTTTAAATAAAAATGCTCAGAAGTTAACACTGATGCTAATCACTGAACACATCCAGTTATGTATCACAGCTGCAGAAACCTGAAATAACAGATCAATGCTGTGAGTATGTAAAAATTATACACAGGCAGTTCTCGACTAATCTGTCCCATAAACCCTTATATAAGTCGAATTTCATGCAATCAGACTGATTGTCCCATAAACACTTAAGACAGCTTATAGCAAGACAAAGACAGACAAAAATATACTTATAATCAGTACTAAATAACACATATTCAAATAAATAACCTGTAAATTTACTAACAGGTGTTTGTTGCCTTTTTTCAATTGCATTCTATGTATCTGGGATATTTTTTGCATAAGTCTGGATTTACACTTCAGTTCTACGTAGGCTGAGAGCTGCCTGCATATCACCAATACTTATAATTTAGGTTATATACTACACAAGAAACATAAAGCAAATTGAAGCATAAGATTGAAGTGAAGTAACAGGACATGTAGCTAGTCTATATTGTGAATGTATACATACACAGCATGTAACTTTCTACTGGGTAATGCCCAGGCCTACAGCCTGCCACGACGCAGTACTGACATAGCTGAGGATGCGGCCTGTCTTCCCTCCCGTCTGCTCCACCAGGTCGAATATCTGGAAGTTCCAGTTGTTGATGGCCTCCATGAGGGCCTCTTGCTCCTGCAGCAGGGGGTCGAGCACAAAGTCCTCCTCGCTCTAGGGAGGGGGAGATCGGGACAGGTTCGCAGACACCAGTTAGGCTACAGCGCTATGTTAGCTTGACTGCATTAGAGACAGGGTTAGTGTGACTACCACTGCACCTCCACATCCAGGTCCTGCCGCTCCTGAGTGAGCTGCTGCTCCACGCTCCCCTGGACCCCGCTGGCTGAGCTGGGTCCGCTCTCTCCCTGTGTCTCTGTTTCAGGGTCCTCCACCCTGGACAAGGCATCGCCTGGGCAGTCTGTGCCTTCACCCTCTGTAAAAGCAGACCAGGTCCACAAGTCATCCTAATGCAAGACAACGACTGCAGTTCCAACATTTATCGATATAAATGACATGGCTACAAGGACGTCTGTTCTAAATCAGATGGTACAGAAGTGCATGGCCGTCAGAAAGGGTGTAGTCAACAGATGGGTGTGGTCAACATAAAGGGTGTGATCAATCAAGGGTGTGGTCAACATAGGGGGTGTAGCCAAGTAACTTCAGTGGCATGGAAATGAAGAGTTGATCAATGCTGCAGGATTAAAATGAGGGGAAGTAGAATAGAAGCAAGGATTGAGAGTAAGTTTAAAGATACGAAAGAAAGAGAGCAGATCTCATGGTCACCCATGTGCCAAAGCAAGCCGCAGCGATGAAAGTTGGCCTCACAGCAATGCAGACTCCTCTCCCCCCTCCCCTCACCGAGACACGTCCTGCCAGGGGCGTTACCTGAGCGGCGCCGCTGAGGCTCTGCAGCAGACAGTGGGTGCATGTCGCCCACGTCGACACTGTGCACACTCTTCAGCACCTGCCGGCCGCAGCTGGGGGGACCGGACACACGCGCACGCACGCACACACACACCCACACATGCACACACACACACACACACACACACGCACACACACACACGCACACACACACACACGCACACACACACACGCAAGCACGCACGCACGCACACACACAAGCGACAATTAACAGATGTATGCACACACAGCTGAGGACCAACATTGTTCCTTTGTCAGTAAAGCACAACCAAAATTCCCAATAAAAGTTGTCAACTGGGGGGTGGGGCTGGTACATGTGGGGTGTGTGTGTGTGTGTGTGTGTGTGTGTGTGTGTGTGTGTGTGTGTGTGTGTGTGTGTTTATCGTGCACTCTACACCCCACTGAAAATCATTTCACAACTCACCCACCTGGTCAGAAATACCGATTTAAAGCCTGTTCAGATCTGATTTGGACGTTAACCAAAAGGTTCATGTATAAAAACATGCATTCAAGCAATGAATGATGGTTAACTTGGAAACTTCCACAAATTAGGGAATTACAAAAATGGCAGAGGAAGGGAAAGAAAATCAGTGAGAGGTCTGGCATTTTTTTACACTGGTGGGAGGCGGTCATGGGGGTGTGAAATACGCACAAATTAACTGGCGCGGCATGGCGTGCAGGACGGAGCGTCTGAAACGTGCCGTGGAGTCGCTCACCTTAGCTTTCACATGTAATACTTATATTTTGCTCAATAAGCTCAATTTCAGTGCCATTGTTTTGTCATACAAAGAAGCCTTTTTTCTACAATATGCCTTGTATATACATTTATATTAGTCTTCTCAGTGATAAGACCATTTCTCTTGAAGACAGTTCAAGGCTTTTGTAATAAAATTTCTCAGCTTGTATGGCCTAAAAATATCCCTGCATCAGACTAGGATTCACCTCCATAAGTGACACAGATACAGTACAGAGAAATTATCACTTGCATGTGACACCATCAGACATATGGATACCAAGTTTGTCCCCAGCTAATAAAGGCTTTTTACTGTCCTTAATCACTGTTTTCCATCTCATAGCGCAGCCCCCCCATTCTCATAGAGAAGTCAAATATCAAAACAAACCACAGCTTAGATCCGGTATAAACAGGTTGGATACACAGTTGTACTCCTGAATGTCCCTACCTAGTAGATTTTATTATTCTTATCCATACATACCTCAGTCAGACTTACCATAAACCATTTTGGGTCAGTAATACCACCCAGAACCACATGATGGCAGCATGTCTAAGGAGCCTGAACACTCAGTGGATGTTTAATAATGCTTCAGTAGTACTGGCCAGCCATGATATAGGTCATGTTAGGATTCTGACAGCTAGCGGCCCACGATGCTCTCAGGCTCACGCAGCCATGGTGCATGAATATCCTGAAAACTCCCCCGACTTTGTACCCCAGGGGGAGGGGCTTGGCAGGGGTGGGTGGGGGCTTGGAAGGGTGGTGGGTGGGGCTTGTGATGTAGGCAGGACTTAATGGTGGTGGGCGGTGCATGGGCCATACCTGGCGCAGATGAGCGCACTGGACACCCGGAACTGGGGATGGAAGTCGGGCGAGCTGAGGGTGTATCCCAGTGGCTTGTGCAGGCTGACGCTGGGCTTGGTCAGGAAGTCCGCTGTGTCGGGAAACTCGACAGGGGAGCGCTTCACTGGGCCCAGGCTGGCAGACGGAGGGCTGTGACTGGGGGAGCTGAGCGGGCTCAAGCTGGGGGACGTGCCTGCAGACACACACACGCAGGCACACACACGCAGGCGCACACACGCAGGCGCACACACGCAGGCGCACACACACGCAGACACACACACGCAGACACACACGCAGACACACACACGCAGACACGTCTGTATGCATATCTTCGCGGGGACTCTCCATTTCTATAGGAAAAACACTAATCCCAACAAATGGAAATACTGTCAGGCAGCACCTCTATTTCAGCATCACTCCCCACAAGACAGCCGAAGGTGCTCGGTGGCTCAGGCGGTCAAGGGTTCGAAGCTCTAACCAGCAGTGCACTTGGAACCTGAATATTTCTCCTGCGTTTGTTTGTTTTGTGGTTTCAAACTGCAGATGGACTGGGCCTGTAAATCAGCCTGCATGTTTTACATCCTGTGATGGACTGGCGTCCCATCCAGGATGTCTCCTGGGCAAGTCCCTGTCTATTCTATTCAGAGCTGAAATATGTCAGCATATGGGATATACAGCACCCCCAACTTCCCGACTCACCTGCCCTCCTGGGTGCTGTGTGGTACATGAGGGACACCGAGGAGGACCGCGGTTTGGGGATGGTCAGCAGGCTGGCATTCGGTCCATTGGGTGGGGAACCCTGGCTTTGAAACCAAAGGTCGCCTTGTCAGTCACACGGGTCAAGGCCTTGCCAGATCACATGACCCTCGAGCCAGGCCTATGCCATCCTCATCCAGAGAAATTACACAGCCCCAGAGTTCTGCACCGGGTCGGGCACCCGCAGATAGTTGCTGAAGCGGGCGGATTTTAATGTTTTGGAATATTTACGGGCGGGTATGCGAGCGGGTAATTCATTACACATGGGCGGGTAGCAGGTCTTCCAGAAAAGACCACTGCATAAAAGCCGAATTACATGAATATTTTGCAGACAAAATCATACACAGCATCTCAGCTGTTTACTGCCATCTAGTGGAAAATTAAGGACAATGCAATCCAGCCCATGTCATGTATCAGAATAAAATGTACCTTCAAAAAGTCCAAAATGGCTTAAATGACAGATAAATGACACTTTCTTACTTTGCATGTGTTATTTAAAACACATTTAAACAATGCTACACTATAACCCATAAGAAGGCACTTGGCTATAGAACAGGGGTGGGCAATCTTATCCAGCAAGGGCTGTTCTGTCTGTGGGTTTTCACTTTTGAACATTCAGTACACCTTCATAATGCATTTATAAAGCATTCATAAGCAGCATGTACAAATACCTTAACATTCTAGCATACTTTAACAGCTTAAATATACTACCAAATATATGATAATAGCAAAGTTTATAGTAATATAATCATATGATCTTTCTTATTAATGTATATTAAAGCTGTTAAGGTATGTTAGGATGTTAAGGTATACTTGCATGCAGCTTACGAATGTTCTTTGAATGCTAAATGAGTTCATTATGAGGGTGAAGTTAATGTAACGTGTTACCTATTACTCTAATCATGTGTGATTTGAATCCAGTGCCCGCTCTGTGTTTGCATGCCCTCCTCGTGTCACTCCAGGTAACTCCCACAATCCAAACATAAATATTTATGCACCTTACCATCTCCTTATTGCCCATACTGTGTGTTTGTAAGTGAACATGCATGTATCTGTATCTGCTGTAAACTCGCATCCTGTTCAGGGTGTATCTCTGCCTGGTGGAACAAGCTGGAGGCTTCCATGGTGGTGGATGGTGAGATTATGCACCAAAATCATACCTTCCAGATCAAACACTCATCCAATCATCATCATTTGGTTCGAATGATGTCACTGCACAGCTATCATTGTAAACTAAATGTTGTAAATGTGATGAGCCCCACAGCGGCCAAAAAATAAAAAGGTAAAATTAAGAGACATTGGAAGGCAGAGCGCCCTCACCTGGTCAGCGAGAGCTCCGCATGGGGCCTCTTGCCGTTACTGCGCTCCCAGCGTGTCGCCGCCGCCGCCAACTCCAGCGGCGGGAGGGTAGAGGTGGTGGAGCTGCGCCGCGGCTGTGGGGTGGGCAGGCTGTTTCTGCTGCTCATGACCTGTAGGGGGAGACAGAGGGACACAATGGCGACAACAATTGTGGTCAGGCCCCTTTTAGCCAGGATCTCATCATTCATTTAACGCTAAAAAATAGAAATGCTGTTAAAAAAAAATAGAAATAAACTAAGGAATATCACTGGCATCCAGCCATTAGAATCCATGACTAGATAAGAATATATTTGTCACATGTGACAAGACACCATTTTGCCAGTCATTAGTGATCAGATTTAAAAGAGTACAACTGCTGGGAATCAAACACCAGCCCATGTTCATTCTCCGCAGGGTCTCCAGACACGGGCACGGTCCCGGAATCCGGATCCTACCTTGTGCGGCTTCCTGTCGCCCTTGTCGACGGGGTCCTCGGCCCCGGTGCAGGGGTAGAAGCCAGGGAAGGGAGTGAAAGGGTTGACGCGCGGCCGGCAGGAGCCCGAGAAGGTGCCCATGAGGCTGCTGACGGAGCGCAGCGAGGAGGCGACCTGCACCGGCACAGCCGGGTCCGCCAGCAGCTCCGTTACCAGGTTCCGCGCCTCGTTGATCATGGAGAGGTCCACCACATTCCCGGCCAAGGCCCCCTAGCGACGGGAGGGGGGGGGCAAACTGTTCACATCAAGACGCTTCTGGCCCAGTTCTCAAGGTTAAGCCTGGCGCTTTTGTTAAACCGGATAAAACTTTATGGGGCCGATTTCTTGTCATTTACAGGGAAACCATAAAACGCACTGACTTGCTTCCCAGCGTCGGTCTCTGGTGTTTATTTTACTGGTTCTGGACGTTTTTTTAATGCTGCTGTGAATTTTCCAAGCATCATCTAACAAGTTTTATCCGTTGAGAACGTTTTCCGCCCTTTATGCTTTAATAATCCAATAAAAAAAAACATAATTTAAAATGTGCATTTCCGGTATCTTTCAAGTGATTCTCTGCAGAGTTAGCCTTTTAAATGTGCTGTGTTGCATCAGCAAAAGAGGCTAGGAGTTTATTTTATATATATATTTTTTTTTGCAAGAAGATAAAGGGGATATTATTGTTATAAAAATATTATGCAAAAAAAATACCAAGAAAAAAAATAAATATCCATATTGCACATTAAGTACTTTTTTGCTCAAAATTCTTCAACGGAATAGCCCCATGACTTCAAGCATTAATGTCCTGGTTATCTTCGAAAGTACAATTTTTCTCAAAGTAAGAAATGCTTGGCTGCTTTCTTATTACTAGATAATGTGAACAGGAAGTTATAAAATAGCTTCAAATCCATAATAAAACAATCTAATTTTAGGTTTAGTGGACATAACCTCGAGGCCAGGAGTCATGGACCATATGACTGACTAGCACGCCGCAGCTGCGCGTTGCTGCCCTCTTGTGGCCAAAGCTGGTGTGACGCGTGACACCAGAAGCTCAGACTCAAGAGCGGCAGGCCAGCTCACAAAAGGCCTGCAGGCCGATGTTCGCAGAGGGCACAAAGACACACAGAAGGGCACACGAAGCTTAAACGCATATACATGCTCCCCTAAACACAGCCGACTACACTGTGAAGGTGATGAATTATTATCATAAAGCCATAAAGCGCCCCCCCCCCCAACCCCACGAGGCCATGCCAGCTGGGGGGCTGCCTACACCGAGCCAAGCTGGGCCAATCCTATCGATTTTGGGTGGCTAAAAGAGGGTCGGACATTTGGCAGCAGTGAAAGTAATAAAAGAAAGTGAGCCCACAGTTCCCCCCGCCTGCCGCCACACAAACACCGCCCCACTGACTCGGTGACGTCAAAAGTGTGGGGCAGGAAGGGGAGGAGGGGGGCGCGCACATAAATAACACCAGCAATAATCTTGCCGCAGCCATGCCAGAATGGAGATTTATCAGGGGCTGGCAGGAGTGGAACTGCTGCAGTGTGGCGGCATGCTGACCCCCCCCCCCCGAAAGGGAGACACCCAGCCAATCAATGACCTGGTTACCTTTGCTTAAGGTGACTGAGCAGCAGAAAAAGTGGGCCTTCAGTTAGACTGACGTCAGCAGGTTTTTTCATCTACCTGTGTGGTTGTCACCATGGTGGGGGGGGCAGTTTATTTCAGGAAATGAGTGTCTAAGGGCCTGAAACGGAAACTCACTGGGGTGCCTCCGTGACGCTCGACGACCAAGAGCCGCGCATAGAGGTGAGCGGACCGACCTTACTGCGGGACGTACCACCTTTACACAGAAGGGGACGGAGGTTAAGCCTGGGTATCTAGTTTAGTGCTTCCGGGTCAAGTCCACCTTCAGTGTCCCTCTCGCATGATGGCCCCCGTAGAGAGTGCTGTCCACGCCATAATGCCAGGCTAACTACATGCAGCCATATGTGGTGAGAATGATGACATCATAGGTGTGGGGGCGATAAACCCCGCCCCCCCCAACACACACACACACACACACACATATCCACACACACTGACCTGATACTGTGGCTTGTACCATTGCTTCAAGTCCCAGTCCCACAGAATCATCTAGAAGAGGAGGAGAGAAGCACAGGTTAGCTGGGGGGGTTGGGGGGGGGCAAGACTGCAGAGACAGCCAGGGCCGGCTGTGGGAAACAGTCTGTACGCCTGGTGGAAAGACCACACCTGGTAGAGACACACCTGATCCCCAACACTGTCACTCCTCACGACACACCGTAAAACTTTCTCAGGACACCACAGCCGCAGCGACTGTGTGTTTGCTTGAGTGTGAACACATCTGTCGCGGTGTGTGATACGGCGCTATGGGAACCTCATTCCCCACAGCCCTTCCCGACTCACACACATTCAGCGCCGCCGAATCCCCAGGTGACCCCAGAGGCTCAGACGTCACAGTGACGTGGGGAGCTGTCCCACAAGGTGGCGTCTATTCATTGGCAGGATAACAGTGGTCAAAACACACACACACACACACACACACACACACACACACACACACACACACACATAGGGAATACAGACACTGAACTATTGCTGCATACTACCACTTAAATGCACACTGCATTTCAGGGCGAAGAGCGTCAGCCTCATATGACGGCATGTTGTGGGGGAGGACCTAGTTTATATTCCACATTTCTTAACATTTATAATGTGTCTCAGGTCGAATAGCACAACAGATTCGCAGAGAGAGGGGGAGCCAGAAGGAGAGAGCAAGAGAGAGAGAGAGAGAGAGAGAGAGAGAGAGAGAGAGAGAGAGAGAGCTGCAAGCCACTGAAACCACAGAGAAACGTCAACAACGAGCTTCTCAGATCCTATCTGGCCTAATTACGTCAATTGGGTGGATTTTCATGTTATCTGTGCAGACAGAAAAAAAAAAAAACCTCACAGAGGAGAAGGGCGCATGCAGCTCCTGCATTGTCCCCCGCCAAAGAATGACAGAGTGCTTCAACCTCCTTGGGGGGGGGGGG
>JAODLC010000021.1:3770593-3789485 GCA_026781145.1 Hippopotamyrus pictus | reverse complement strand
CGGGGGGGGGGGGGGGGGGGGGGGGGGTCACACCACACACCACTTAAAAAGTACATTGTTACTTTGGGTTGAAAACACAGCACGGGGTGGGGGGTGGGGACAGGGGAAGTGGACCGACTCGATCGGCACCACATGGATGATGCA
This sequence comes from Hippopotamyrus pictus, assembly GCA_026781145.1. Lineage (NCBI taxonomy): Eukaryota > Metazoa > Chordata > Actinopteri > Osteoglossiformes > Mormyridae > Hippopotamyrus > Hippopotamyrus pictus. The sequence goes on along the minus strand of JAODLC010000021.1, from coordinate 3,789,341 downwards.
CCCGGACAGAAACGGTCCGGCCGGCCAGCAGAATGCCGATCGTGACAAGGCCGGGGGCTTCCGGGACCCGCCAGGCTAAAGAAGGACGAGTTCCTAACGCCCTTTTTTAATGGTTAGTCTGAATAACTCCACTTCAGTTTGGCAGCTACTCCGGGGTAAAAAGAGTGAAAACAACTGTTTTACTTTCACTCTATTTATTGTTTTTCTGCATTTTTGTCCCGATTATAGGTTTTATTGCATGTTTGATCGTTTATGTGAGGCCACCACCAGCAACAACAGAAATTCCGTGTACTTTCTGTACTTGTGATTCAGAACATCCTGTTCAAAGTGTCTCACTGCAAAGCACGAAAGGCAGTTTGACCCTGTGTCCATCCATCCGTCCATCTAGGTCAGGGTCAACCAGGAGAGGACTTTTGAAGTGGTGCAGCCCTTCTGTCCCAGGGAGCATCTACTCTAGTTAAAATGGTTTAATTGTTCTTAAGTCTGAAAGGGGTAGCGAATGGGACGGGATGATAAAGTTCTCTATTAAGGCAGGTCTGTACCAGGAATGGGTGGTACCCACGAACAAGGTGCATGAATGACCCAACCCAATCACGGGCGTTTCTCTGATCTGGCGTCACGCCGGTCCCGGGACCCCGCGCTCTTACATCACAAGATGTCTCACTGAACAAAAAGGAAATGATCCAAATCCGCCATCAGCATCTGCTTAACACTCGCCAGACATTAGTACAGCAAATAAGTGTTGCCATGGCAACCCAGAGGCACAGTAAGCAAACAATGATACAAACGCCATGGCAACTGGATGGCGGGCGAGAGAGATGGGGAAGGAGCAGGCAGGAGCCAGGTTTGTTTGCGGAGGGCTGGCATGGCGACGCAGCGGCGATGGGGGCGAGCCGGCGGAGCGATGCGAACGACGCGGAAACGTTATATCTGCAACTCTCGGCGGCTTCGCTCGGTGCCTGTCCCCAAACAATAAGAAAGCGGAGGAAGCACAAACGAGAGGTCAGCGGGCGGACGTGTGTGTGTGTGTGTGTGTGTGTGTGTGTGTGTGTGTGTGCCCATGTGTGGCATACGGTACAACAGAACGCCTTCCACGTCATGGCAGAGAAGTCAAAATGAGAGATGTGGGAAGACGTGCAAAGACACATAATCAAAGACACACAGGTAAATACACACACACACACACACGTTTACATTTATTACTTTTGTGGGGACCATCCATTCATTTCTATGGGCATGGCCCTAGGGATGAGAGCTTAACCCCTCCTTAGCACTAACCTTAACCACAAGTAACCAAACAAAATACGAGACTTTTTGGCATTTTTAGTTTTTTGATTGCAGTCACAGATTTTTATAAAATTGAGTTTCCCCTTGTGGGGACCGGAAAAGGTAACAAGTTACAGGTTTTTAAAGCCTTAAGGTTACACACAATTGAGTGAAAGTCATAGTGAAAGTCACCCATTGTTCGATTGCAGTTTTGGCAGTAGTGATGGACTGGCCCCCTCCCTGGGGGAACATCCCCTCTTGTGCTTTGTGCTGCCATGTACAGGTTAACCGTTAGGCAAGATTCATGGCTGATCAATCTGCTTAAACACTCCCTTACCCTTGAGTTACGATGTCACAACAAAGGAATCCTTTCTTGAAAATTGTTATTACCAATATTAGAAATGGGTCACTGCTCTATCTTCAATATAAAGGAACTTACTCATTGTCTAATTTGTCCCCTGAATTTCCAAAAGAAAAGATGTGAATCTTTCTTTGTAACTTACTTCGGCTGCCCTAGGGCATCCCTGTGCTTCCCATATGCGTTTGCCCCAAACAGGACACCTGGACACAGGAGTACAGGGGACACTGCCACCAGGGGCTACATGATGTCAAAGGAGTGGTGAGTCAGGTCACAAGAAACAGCCAATCAGAGAGAAGGTGGGTTACGTGAGCCAATGGGAGTAAGTGCCCCCATTCTGCTGCAGTCCACATGTTCCTGAGCTGTCAGTGGGCAGCAAAAAACACACCAAGCACTATAAAAAAAGGGCTAGAAAAATATGACAAAGAACAAACAACAGAGAGTATCTTTAAAAACAAGAATTAACAAAAGGTTTATCAGTGAAGGGTACACTTTTTATTTAACCTGTTTACTGCCTAAATTAACAAGAGCAAATTAAGTAGAGCATGTCAGAAATTCCTGTTTCTTTCTGCCTTTGAAATGTTTTCATATCGATTTCCGTCGAACAAGTTTTCAATTAAATACCACAAATAAAACTTGACAGCATCTTATCGTGCTGCGCGTGCTGCTTGACATCACATTGAGAGAGTCTCACTACTACGTGCTACGAGACCACGTGCCGGCTGTTTTCAGCAGGTCTTCTGATAGCTCAAGGTCACGATTAACGTGCATTTCAATAGTCTGAGTGGTAAGTTTGGTTGCTCGTGATGTTTTGCCCTCTTTATCAATCAGATGTCTTGGTCCCACCTCCACTAGCTGCTTGGACCACCTCCTCTACAATCTGATTGGTTATGTCTTGGACCCAATCATTTTTCATCCTCAGAACATTATTGTGTAAGTAAAACTCTTACAAGCATCCCACAGTCCCACGTACAGGCAGCAGACAACTGCTCTCCTTGGGATGCAGATTCATCCTCACCTGACACCCCCGTCCAGCCGGGACTCGCCCGTCCACCCCCGTCCGGCTCGGACTCACCCGACACCCTGGTTTAGCGTGACCATCGTGGACGGCACAATTCCTGTGGGGGGGGTGGTGCTGAGGCGGGCTGCATCAGAGGGCTGACAGACGGCAGGAGATCGAGGAGCAAGAGGACACCCGCTTCCCACAGGAAGCCCCCACCCCTGTCACCAAGGCTGAGGCGCTGAATCAGTAGTGGCAGCCAGATGACGGCAGAGCTGGACCAGCGGATCAAACTGCCGGTCCCCGGTTCCGTGACAGAGGGGGGGGATGCACACCAAACAAGAAGGGGAGCACCTTTTTACAGGTTCAGGTTCATGTACCTTCCCCAAAGAGAGCAATACAAATAATAAAATAAGAATAAAAGCGCCCACCCACACGGCCCCTTGTCACTGCTGCTTCCAGCCTGAAGGCCAAAACAAGAAAGGAAAGCAAAATCTTCTGCCCTTAGGCCGTTCGTACCCCCATCGAGGACCCCCCCCCCCAAAGCTGACAAACCACTGCATGCATCATACGACACTGTCACTGCACATCGTTTACTGCTGTTGATATACTCGTTTTAATTTTTATTGCCTATTTTTTAGGCCTTATCAGGGACTTAGTTACAGAAGAATGGAAGAGGGGCTTTACTGGGGAGGGCTGAAGGCAAATTATTCATGACTTCAAGTCAATAAATACACATTTATTTTGGGGGACTAACAAATATTTTAGGAGGTTTAAAGCCCCCCTAAAATATGCCTAACCACGCCCCTGCTTCTGCTGCCTTTATTATTATTTTATTCTTAGTTATTCTTATCTTTTTATAACATTTTGTTTTCCTTTTATTTCCTTCAAGCACAATGCAGGAATCAGGTGGCAAAGCATATAAAAACATATAAGCAAATAAAGCATATAAGCAAATAAAAACATGAAAATATGAAACTTGAACCGCTCTCATGTCTCTTGCTGACCCCTCAAAGTCTGTACTCCCTAATTCATGGGCTGTGGGACAGAGACAGCGCAGGTGAGGGCGATGAAGATTGCCAGCACAGGTGAGGGCAATGAAGATTGCCACCAGAGCTAGGGGCCTGAACTGGGCCCAGCAAGACAGTGGCGTGCACCCAGGAACAGGCAGATCAAGCCGGCCTGAGGCCCCACGCTCAGGCTTTATGTGCGAGGAGTCGGCTGTGAGGGGATGGGGGGGTGGCTGGCGGATGCGTGTCACATTCCTGGGGGCGGAGGGGCGGCGCCCAGCGGTGCTGGTAGCTCTGTGTGTCTTTTCACGCCTGTGCTGCACTTTTCTCCGCAGAGCGGAGCCTGTAAGCAGCATGGTCCACTGGGCAGGAAAACCTACACTGACATTCACATTTAGTTCTTTTCACATTTACATTTTGTGTGTGCTGCCCAGGATTCAAACCCACGACCTTCTGTGTTCTGTGTTTAGCTACAGAAGCCCAACAGGCAAACTTACAAAGTCCCCTACATAATAAAGCCATGACTGTTCTGGTAAGACGGTTCTTCCCCGAAACCAAAGGCAGCTCCCCACTAGGACCCCCCCCCCCCCCCAGCTTCTGATCGGATCGAGGCCACGGCTGCCGGGCCGATTACAAAGCGAGAGGCGGCACGAACGGAACGTGTGAGAGGACAGCTGACGGCCATCCTGTACTCGCCTAGGGGTGTCGGCTGTGCCCCACGTGATTTGGGAAGAGCACGGCTTCTCTTCAGGTTACCGGATGCGTGGGCGGCACGGTGTGGCGCCTGGACGACCACGGGCCGGTTTGGCGGGAGAGACCGCGTGCCGGAGAGGAGGAAGGCACGCGCCTGCAGGCACGCACACACCGTCAAGTCCTGGCTGACCCCTTCCTCTCAGCTGGCACGCCGGGGGGGGGCGGGGGCACAGACCCCGGCATCAGCACGTCTGTGATTCTATCAGCGTGTCACAGCACTGAAGCAATGCGGCACAAACCGCCGAACACAAACAGCGCCTACATGAGTGAAACAGAAGGCAGCTAAGGTGAGCGCAGGAGCCCACAACAAACAGGCGGACGCGCACAGGCAGGCGGGCACAGGCAGACGGGCACAGGCAGACGGGCACAGGCAGACGGGCACAGGCAGGCGGGCACAGGCAGACACGCCGCCGGCCCCTCTGTACAGAGGTATTCAACGACAGCAGAAGCAGCCCCCCCACAAAGTGTCTGTGCAAGGGGTGGAAGGGAGAAATGTGCATCAGCCGTCCACTGACTGTAGTGGGCCTGCGAGTGGGGAGGGAGACAAGAAAGAAAGAAAAAGAAAGAAAGAAAAAGAAAGAAAGAAAAGACCAGAGGAGAGAAAAGCCGAAGGAAAGATGGAAAGTAAGACCGAAGGAATGCAAGATGCACTGATGGAGAGAAAGTAAAAATGAAAGCCAGAAAGACCGATAGAAATACCATGGGAAAGAAAGACTGAAAGACAGAAAGAAAGACTTACACCACAGGAAAGACAGACAGAACAAAAGACCAAAGGTATGCAAGACAGATGGAGAGAAAGTAAGAATGAAAGAAAGCGAGAATGAATGATAGCAAGAATGAATGAAGGGAGCTCTGAGCAGTTGCTGGAGAGCCGTGCTTACAGCCGACCTCCAGCGGACCACTGGCCAGCCAGCCAGACAGCTGCCGGTGATGCGGGCCGGGGGCCAGACGGGGGCATCCACAGCGGCGCCCCATACAGGCCAATTAACACATAACCCCCCCCAATGCAGCCAGTACCCCCGTCCAACCGCCACCCAACCCCAATTAATGAGCTACGGAAGAATCCCTAATCACACAGCCACCTCGGGCCCCAGGGGCTGACAACAGTGCTGGGGGGGTGGGGGGGGGTTGTAAGCAAACGGAGTGGGGGGGCAGCCATTGCTTCAAAAACATGCCTAACTAGCAGTCACCAAATCTAACCAAGCAGTTAACCCTAACCTTCACTTGCCTGGACCTAAACACACCTGCATAGGGCCCAGCATGTGATCGGCGCCTTATACTGACAGACAGCTGATTCACACGCCGCTTACTGTCAATGTGCAGAACCCCGGCGACGACAGAGGCCGGCTGATCAGACACACCCAGGCCTGTGACTTGTGACGTTTAGTCATGTCACATGGAACGGGATGAGCGGCAACGAGATCTAAAATTACTGAAGGCACAGGAACATGGGAAGTCACCAACATGGCGACAGAAGCGGAACGGATGCAAACAAGGCTACGCAGCTAAAGGGGAGTGAGAGGGGAACCTGACATCCTAAGAGACCGAGCATGTTTACGACCGGGGGGGGGGCGGGGTTTCTGCCTCCGTCACTCAGACCTGCATCTCTGCCGCCTGGACAGATGCAGCAACATGGGACCATGCGGTGGGAGGGGGGGGGGCACTCAAGCACCAGGGTGGTGACGCTTACGTTTACGACCCCAGCCAGCCAGAGTCCCAGAACTGTCACACTTTCCGTCCAGAAAAAGGGGGACTGGTTGGTGTCGCGGCGAAAGAGAACACAAGGAACACGACCGTGACCGTGTCCTGGGGTCAAATCAGAAAGTGACCAACTGGATTTAAGAAAAATACAAAAAAGATAGAAATGAGATTAAAAAAAAAAAGAGATATAGAAAGCCGATGAGTGAATCCAAAATAACTTGGTGAAGGCGACTGGTCTACGCCATTTCCTATTGGTTACTTAATTGGCTCCTATGACCATGACCCAAGAAGTCCCACCTACAGCAGGTTCAGAAGCCGGATGTGTAGTAGACCCGTCCCTGGCTTTACTAGAAAGACTTAGAAAGGTCACAAAAGCACAGGAAGTGCCCAAAATGAGCCATTCTACTGACCATAACGGTCCAATCACCGAGATAATGAACAAGAACCAAGTGCTTAGGGAGCAAACATGTAGAATGTGGTCACTTTTATATAAAAAGCTGATTTTAATAGTTAACTACAGCTTCTGAGACTATGAGAGGAACGGAACTGATGCACCTGACTGAAAGTGATAAAAAGTGCGAGACGAAACAACGGAAAGCTGAAGAGACCAACGATATATGTGCATAGGTGTGAGCCCTTTTGTTTTCTAAGCTGGATCCTCCTAAGGGTTTTACAGCTTCTGTACTGCTTTAAAAATCTTAAAAGAAACAAAAACAAAGAAATGTTATATTTTAAAGGCTTCCACGATGAGGACATCAGGTGAAACAAATCCAGCCCATAACGTTAAAAAAAGAAAATTGCAATTGCAAAGAACATCTAAGTTCACGATCCGGACTCATGAAGTCATCACGCAGTTTAAGCCACTCAAAAAAAAATAAAAAATAATGCGATGAAGGGATACAGGGTGGTTACAGGAAAGCAGGAAGGAAGAAGCCGATCTTAACGCGGTGGTGAGAGAGGGAGCGACGGGGGGACAGAGGCCCACGAACGGCCAGCAGGAAGCAGAGTGACTCTGTCATGGTGTCCGGCGGGTGCGGAAATACAGACGCGCAAACAGGGCACATTCCAGGCCGCATTCTCACCATCAGGAGTAACCCCCCCCCCCCCACCCCACTCAGTCCAGACTGGACATGCTCCAAGAGACACGCCGAGTGACATGCTGCACCGGGAAATGTGTCGAGAGATGTGCCGAACTGAGAGACGCACTGCACCGAGAGATTCACCGAGATACGTGCCGATAAACGGGCTGCACCTAGAGACGTGCAGAGACGAGAGATGCACTGCACTGAGATGCGCTGAGAGACATGCCGAGAGATGTGGGGCGCCGAGGGACATGTAAAGCTGAGAGATGCACTGCACCGACATGCACTAAAAGACATGCCAATAGACGCGCTGCGCCGAGAGACGTGCCGAGCTGAGAGATGCACTGCGCCGAGATGCACTAAAAGACATGCCAATAGACGCGCTGCGCCGAGAGACGTGCCGAGCTGAGAGATGCACTGCACCGAGATGTGCGGAGAGACATGCGTAGAGACGTGTTGCGCTGAGAAATGTGCCGAACCAAGACGAATTGCATCGAGATGAACTAAGAGACACGACGAGAAATGCACTGCAGCGAAACGCACAAAGAGACATGCTAAGACATGGTAGGAGATACGTTGCGCCAAGAGATGCGCCACACCAAGAGATTCCAAGAGAGGCACCAAGCAACATGCTGCACGAAGTGACACAGCAAGCGATGTCCTGCACCGAGAGACACGGCTAGCAACTTGATGGGCCAAGAGAGGTGCTGCACTTCGAGACACGCTGAGAGAGGCTCAGTGTGAAGATGCTTCGACATGGGTTGCACTGAGAGACCTACTGCACTGAGACCTGTTGAAGGATGCTGTGTGAGACTCACCGAGACTCACCAAGTGATGCGGCGAGAGACGCACTGCACTGAGAACCTACGAGAGATGCGGTGAGAAACAAGCTGCACCGAGACCCGCCGAGAGTTGCGGCGAAAGACGTGCTGCACAGAGAAGCTATGAGAGATGCACTGCACTAAGATCCACCAACAGATGCGGCGAGAGACGAGCTGCCCCTAGACCCTACAAGAGATGCAGCGAGAGACGCCTCACTGAGACCCGCTGAGAGATGCGCTGCACCGAGAGATGTGCAGCACTGAAAAACGTGCCGAAACATGCTGCACCTGTGAGATACTCTGCACCGAAACACAGGCTGAGCAGAAATGCGCCAAGACTGGCTGCACCGACATATGCGCTGAGAGACGTGCTAAGCACCTGGTCAGTTCTGGCGAGAAAGGAGCTGCACACTGAAGAAGAAATTTTTATTATCTTGAATTAATAATGCAAAGTGGAGATGCTAACATACTATAGTTCACACCAAAATCAACCGTCAAAACCACAGACATCACCACATTTCACGGCTGAAAATAAGGAGGTCAGCGGTGCGTGATGCTCTTGGCCAGGCTGCAGAGCGGTAAAAGGCATCCCCAGTACCTGGCCCACTCAGGGGCCCCCAGCCAGCCCTCAGCCGCATCCCGGTGACGGCAGCAAACAGGAAACTGGCACCTAATATGGGCAGAGCAGCACGTCCCGCGGGGCTGGAGACCTTGTAAGGGAACGTCTGCTGTTATCGGGGCGAATCGTGGCAGCCTCTCGGCGTAAACAGGGGACACAGGAGGCGTGGAACGGCAGCCAGCAGAGAAAGGGAGGGATGGGGAGAGAGAGCAATGACGACAAGAAATCAGACTGTTGACAAGCAAACGGTTTTCAAACAGTCCCAGCCCGATCCGGAATGCTCTCTCACGCTGTTATTTTAGCTGCAGCCTTCCCCCCCCAAGGCCGAAATTTTACACAGTCAGACACTTGAAACGCCTTCGGCTCTAGTGCTGTTTTCTATCACTCCCCCACCCCCCTCCACCCGCTCACCCCCATCCGAATGCTGGTTCAATTGAATACGCAACTGTCAGTGAATAAAAGGCGCGACTCTCATGGAACAACGGGAGCTTTCTTTCAAATTTGGAGAGGGGGGGGACTGGCCGACCACGACGCACATGCCTCGCCGGGTCAGCGGCGGGCCGAGTGAGGATGGCGGCCACATCGCTCGCTGCTGCCCCCTGGAGATGCAGACCCATGCCTGCAGGACACTGAACCAGCCAGCAACCTGCCGGCTGAGGTTACACACCTTGTCCTGGGACGTCAGACTAACACTGACAACTTCACTAAGGAATTTCAAATCATATTCATCTCCCCCCACCCCCCCCATAACCTGACTAGGATGAGTGGTTATATGATGGATGGATGGATGGATGGATGGATGGATGGATTTATTGCTTGCCATTTGCAATCCTTATAATGCAGCATCTACCTTTGCACCAAGATAAAGATTTTAAAAATATATAGGAATCAGCAAAGAAAAAATATCCCTGCCATTAATACTTCACACATTATTTAACAAAATTCAAAATATTAAACTTTTCTAGTGCATCATTGCATCTGCACCATCTTTACTTTAACAAACACAGAGAGAAGGTGCAGCCTTTATCGCAGTCAGATGAGGAGGAAGCGTCTGCAAGAGCAAGGAGAAAGGAGGAGGAGATTCGATTTGCCACCTGAACACTCTCTTCACTCTTCTCTCGTTAACCTGGCCCAACTGGCCACTTTCAATATCTTTATGTTGCAACAGGTCAGCAGCTACAACCCATGATACAACCAAAATGGAGAAAAGCAAACAGCGGTGGCCTTATCACAAACACAGAATAAACCATCTGACGTCTTGGGGGGAGACGGGGACCTCTTTACTGTGTACATCAGGTACATGGGGTGGAAGCACCCATCAACACAAAAGCAAAAAATTAACAATTAACAGCAGCTGGATGTTCGAGGCGTAAAGCAGTCTGTCAGCTGATCACACTCGCATTTTACTATCAAATTATTTCTCACGACAGAAATACCGCCGTGATTTTATTCCAAAATCTAAAGTGACCAAACTCACTCCACTAAATCCTGCTTTGACGCTTTCACAGGAACGCATGTTTGAGGGACAGATGCCTGGGAAAAAAATAGAAAAGGCACCGAAGAAGGAGCAGTGATGCTGTAGGGCCTATGTGATGATGGAGGTTCCCCGACTGACCCCCGGAGGCTGCATCACACCAGCCTTTTCCGTGTTTGGCCGTCTTGCGCTCCACCCCTGGGACACCACCGGAAAGGCTACAAATGTCGACAAATCTTAACTCGTTAAGAAGACATTGGCTTACATATCAGAGCTGGGGAAATAGCAGACTGATATCGGGTGGGGTTCACAGAAGGGGCTTGAAAACGCACACAAGAAAAATGCAACCCACAGTGACAGGAAGGAAAATACTAAAAAAAAAAACGGCCAAAGACACTGGCACCAAAGCGTGACCGACCGGGCTCTGCGAATGATTTCGCGAATCCCCGTTTCCCACCTATCCCCACCCGGAGCCTCGCAGGCATGAGGCCCCTTCATCTTATCTGCTGCTCTTGGGATAAACATGTGCTGGCAATTTGCACTCGTCCAGCATCTACGGAGGAAGGATGCCAGGAATGCACGGTACTGGCGCGGCACGTGGGATTCGCTCGGGGTCATGGAAACCATTGATTTTCATTAAACTGAAATTGCTTTCAATTAAAATAATGAAAACCATACAGAAACAAAGCAAGACAGTCTTATCCAATAAAGAGAGCACGTCTAAATATGTATACTGATTTTCAATAATAACTGTTATCTGGGAGTCTCCAGTATGATCATAATTAAACCGCTTGGTGTAGGTCTTTGGCAACTTCAGGAAACACAGTGTTACATGCATGCCAATCTGAGGCAGCGAAACCGAAAAACCCAGAGAGTGAAAATCTAACAATGAAAAATACGAATAATTAGCTTGATCGTGCAGCTCCTAGTGTCACTGTGGGGTCTCCTATGGGTTCTCCCCCCCACCCACCCCTGACAGTCTGGTAATATGCAAAATTGCCTGTAGGTGTGAATGGTGTGAGTGCCCTGTGATGGGCTGGCGCCCCCATCTTGGGTTATTCCCTGCCTGGACAGGCTCTGGACCCCCGCAACCATGAACAGGACGAGTGGGTAGAGTGGATCGTCAGATGGCGGAGGGTAAACGGAGCGGGTGAGAGGTGTGAAACTGCCAGAAGTAAAAGTGGTTTTTGGTGGGCGCCGAGGTAGACTGCTCACTGTGGAAAGATCCCACTTGCAGACGTCAGGCTGAAGCGAGTAAGAGGCCATGACTGCCTACGGCTCTGCAGAAATCCTGGTCACTGCCTGCCCGCTGACCCCCTCCCTATTGGGCCTGCGATTGCCGTTAGCCCGCTGCTTTTTCCCGTGACATTAAGCGGACGTCACGGCCCGTTAATCCGTCCATCCACTGCCCGGGCAGGGCGCCTTTAAACTTAAGTGCCTGTCAACGCGGATCGAAGTCGGAGCACAGTGAAGAAAAGCACGCTGCCTCTTCCGTGCCGGAAGCCCCCTCCGCGTCTGACACGCGTCGGCCGAAGTGGCCCAGGTCAGCAGGATCGATCGGCGGTCGATGCGTTTCGCTGCGGCTGGTTCGGGGTCCTTGGGGGCCCCTCCCTTTAAGCTGCTCCCCCGGCAGGTAGCGCTAGGTTAAATCACATGAGGCAGGACAAGCTTGTGATCAGAGAATGCTGTCAACCTCCGTGCACCATTCCGACACGAGACCTCTCGGGGGGGGCGTGGCCTGGCCGTCATGACACGTTCATGACGGTGTTTGTGCGTGTGTCGAGGATGGGGGGGAGGGGGGCACTCAGTCAGGTGGCGGCGCCAGCGTGTTTTTAAAAGGCCTGCTCAACGACGGGCTCTGTCCCAAGCAGCGTGCCATGTACTGTCACCAGAAGCCTTCTTTCAGCCACAAATCAATGCAGCTCAGGGCTTGCTAGATCCGCAGCCTACAGCCCCATAATCGAGTCACTTCGCACGACAAACGTTACGCTTAATTACAAGCATTGATTAGGAGGTGTACAGCCCTCTCAAAGTACGGAAACACTCTGTACAGGTCCCTCCTGTACAGAGACACATGTACAATAAGTAATTCAACGCTCATTAAAACATCCCAGGCTAGAGGTCGTGCTTCTGAAAGTATAAAATTATTTTATTTTAAAAATGTATTAGTTAATATAAAAAGTAAAACAAACATACTTGTTAGAACCAAACCAGAAGCCATCCACCTCATATCTATACCAATCCGGAAATTCATTTGCATTTAATTTGAGTCATCAGACACACTATGAGCATTTTGTGTACAGGGTAAGGAATGTCATCCTTGTAACGGTTATTATTAATAATTATAATTTTACACCCACAAAAGCTGAAATACAAATGTTTAAAATTCACAAGGAAAATGTGGAAAAACTACAAAATCTTCAAAAGCAGCGGTGTAATAAATTAAATCATCCCCCAGAAAAATTTACCATATAGCAGAGTTCAACAAGTATGATATCATGCATTTCTATCCGAATACATCACGCTTATCTACGCCAAAAAAAAAAAAGGATCACATTATGATTCATTTAACAGCAAGCAAACTCTAACAATCAAGAGAAATCATACAGATTATCTGGGAATTAATCAGTAAAATTTTCCTTAAGGAAATCAGTAAAAACAGGACAAAACAGAAAAACAAACAGTGGGTGTAACTTTAAAAAAATCAGATTTTCCGTCAAATCCAGTAAAACATCCTGCATTTTGTGACACTTTTTCAGTTGAGACAGGGGACAAATTTTCCGGCTCTGCAGAGATGCCTTACGTGAAGAGATTACTGGAAACGACGGTGTGAAGACTCCAGCACAGACAAGGTTGAGTTGGACGTGTGAAAGCAACAGAGAGGACGATTCAGAGCCCTTCCTTAGATGAGAGATTGATTTTTTTTCTTTTTTGTTCCTTCCCCCATCTGAGAAAAAAATCCTACTAACGTCATAGTTTTTTCAGAGAGAAGGGGGATCAGGACTGGGGGGGGGGGGGGGGGGGGGGGTGTGTGTGTGGGTGTGTGTGTGTGTGTGTGTGTGTGCGTGTGCGCGTCACAAAGAGGGTAGCACAGTTACGGGCTCGCCGACAAAGAAGGTACTGCAAAAATTTTAAATGCGGTAAATCTCAATCGGACTTCTATGGGTGGCAATGCGCTCGATTATTTAGAGAGCAGCTATCCTTGGACACGAGGACTCAGGTTTTTTTCACTGCAATGACTAACAGCACTTCATAGGTTTGCCCTTTGCTGTGGGGTCTGCCCTCAGCAGCTAAACACACAAACCTTCCTCTGTAGCGGGGACTGACGTCAGCCGTAGCCTAGCAACGGCCTTTTGGTGTAGAAGCGCCGGTGCTGACACTGTTTTCAATTGAGAGAGAAAGACAGTAAGCAGCAGGGCTGGAGAACTTTAAAGGGACAGGAGTCCGAGCAGAACCCGGCACACCTTTCAGCAGTGACCTCGGGAAAAAAAATACACACACACACACACACACAAGAACAAGCCCGCCGCAACGCTGGGAACATAAGATTGAAAATGACACGTGAAACAGCTAATTCAAATATAAGTGCAAAATGCAGCCGTTATAGAAATGCAAAACTGGCCTATCGTAGAATTATGTTAACATAAAAACATTTAACAATGTTATATGAAAACTCTCCAATGCATGACAGAATGGCAAAAACGTTCATTCATAAAGATGGATCATGAAGCATGAATAAAAAGTTTAGTTTTTTTTAATGATAAAAAAAAAAAAACTTTGATGGGTTAGGTAGCAGGCGGAGGTACTGTAAATGTAACAGGAATCGGGAAGGTTAGACTTTCACATCTGCTATGTACGAATCAGCTCTAATACGTAGTCGTCTCATGACTACGGCACACAGGAACTATCCAAGCTAAATATAAGCTCTCGAGATTTGTTACATACACATACCATTCATTTCACATTACACAGGGTTGACACAATAAGCCTAACCTACTACTGTAATATGTAAATGAAAAAGGTAACATATATGTACAAATTTTTCCCGAAGTGCTTTTGAGAGAACAAGACACCTATGATGATTGTACATGTATACCGATTCATCAAGCTGCCTGCTGAAGCAGCTAGTGTTTTGCCTTTACAAATGTTCTAAATTATGAAACGCCTTAATTCTGTATTTGCACCGATCCACTTCTGTGCTCATTACGGAATTTTTTAAGATATCGTTTTAATAAAAAAAAAACTCCCATGAATAAAACAACCAGAAGTCATAACATCAACAGAAATTTAGCCCATAGCATAATCTATGACAAAAACTATAAATTTTGTATAAATTTAGTCATGACTTTAGGATGCACAAAACAAAACCAGATCAGTATCTCCGGTCGTATAGCTTGAAGTATCTGTTCCCTGATGCATTTTAAAACTTACTCCTCTGACTCCCCACTGAGTCTAACTGCTCTGAAAGTCTGCACCACAATAACAATTAAAAAAAACTTGGAAACAGCCAAATGGCCCATAGGACGGGTCTCCATATAATCCAGTCCAGCACTGATCACCTATGAAGCAATACAAACACAGCATTAATTCAGTGCACATGGATCACTTTCTATCTATAACATGAAAGCTACTCCAAAATGGAGATAATATTCCTTGTGCACAACCATAAAAATGCCTAATTTTCCAAGCAGCAGTGTATTTAATAAAATTCACACATGAAGTTTTGTAAAGATGGTGTACGTTTTGTTGTTTCATTTTGTGACTTGTATCAATATTCACAAGCATAAATGCAAAAAGCATATGTGCGAACTCAGGAATTAATTAAATCAAAGCAACAAAGAATATGAAGAACCAGAAGGATTACGGAGCAGCTGAAAGGGAGCGGGCGGATCCTGCTCGCCTTTATACGCGCCTTTCAGCCGGACTGTGAGGACCGTGCCCCGAGTCACCGCTTCCCTGCTCGCCAGCTGCCCCAGCTCAGCTCGGCCCCGTAAAGCAGTCGTCGGAACTAAAGAGCTACAAGCTAATTGCCGGCGATAGTGACGCAAACGGTTGCCCGGGTGACAGCCGGAGTTGTGGAGAGTGGCCACTCTAGCATTTCCAATGCCGTCACCGAGGCCCCCGTTCGGTCCAGCCGTCCCCCAAACCTCGATCGGAGCATACTGAGCAGGTTAACCCCCCTCCCCCAGCCCTGCACACGGATCAACTCAGACCACAGTACAGCACCCCTGTTAACCAACCCCCCCCCCACACACACACGCACACACACACCTGCCGTCTCCCCAGCAGGAAACGCAGCAGGCTGCTGTGAGCCACGATGCAAATCTGCCCATCAAAACAAAAGATGAATGATTCTGCCTGTGTTCTTCTGCTTCCGTTTCGTTCCAGGTTTGGACCGCTTAGCACAAACACACGACCGCACAATACCCTCTCCATCCAACTATCTCCTTAAAAACACATACCTTCCTCTCTATGACAACATAAGCTACTTACATCCTCGGTAAGCCGAGAAAATGCCTACAGAGAAACAGGATTTACGTTTACATTCATTAATTTGGCAGCCAAGCGCGTTAAAACACAGACGAAGAGCATCAGCGCGGTACAGTCAGACGGGCCGCGGAAGCGGTGCCCAGGACCGCCACCTGTGCAAGCGGGGAAGCGGGACAGAATGACAGGTGGAGAAAAGGGGAGAAGCAGCGGCTCGGGGATGTGACGCCACGCGAAAAGAGGAGCCTGCCCGCGTGCCTTTCAGCACACAGCACACCATGTTCCCCGTGTACTGACCGCTTTGTACTGATACATGAATCACACCTAATGACATTTCACATGAATTCCTTACACCAAAAATACTATATATGAATACAAATTATCAAGAATGCATTTATTAATATAAACCAATATAAACCAACTCAAAATAACATTTAATTCGGCAAACATTTTATCCTATAGATTACTTAATATTCCTCCAACGTCTAGAATTAAGTGACAGTTAAATTGATGCTATGATTTCATTGTAATATTCATCTGACAAGAAAGCAGCACAAACAGGAAGTGAAAATAGAGGTTCTGTTGCAAATCGGGGCAGATCCCTACAGTCGTTTTACATTAAAACCCTTATTTCCAAAGCCTTAAAGGCGAAGGTATGGAATGCTAGATAGTGAAAAGTCCGTCAGTTAAAAAGAAGGGTTCTTATCTGATAAATCCAGCCATTTGATAAGTACACTGACATCCAAAAATTAGACTGCTGCTAGTCACTATTAAATGGCATACTTCATATTCACGCTAAAGAATATTTCAAAAATATAAACTGTGTGGTCATTTCATTTTCACACTACGCATCAATTAGATAAATCAAAATTTACAGAAAATTCTCTAATCCACTACTTTTGTCAACAGATGATTAAATAAAATGTTCTCTTGAACCGAACTGTTTTTTTTTTTTTTTTTTTTAAGCATTCACCTGATGTGGGGTGGTGATTATTTCAGTAACACAGTGGTTCAGTGGGTAGCACTCACATCTCCAGGATTGAGGGCTCAGACCCAACGCGCGAGTGTGTGTTTGTGGTTTTCTCCTGTAATCCAAAAATTAAAATTAATTGCCTATATTGATTGTACGTGCCCTGGGATGGAGTCGCACCCCAGGTCTAAGCTGCCAGGGTCAGGCGTCCGAATAAGAGGTTAGATGGATCCACATTGTAAAGAAGGCACACAAGTGTGATTTTGCTGCGTACATATTTTGTGAAACATGCCCATTTTAATTATGTCCACAATGGCACAGTCATTATTTACAAGGTGGGGTGTTTCTTCTGTCTCCCCTCTCCTTTGCGCTGGAGCTGATAGCTGGATTTCTACATGGCAAAAAGTAAAACCTGTACCTCCTTTTTTTCGTGTTGCTGTGGCACTTGCTACGTCACTGCCTGGTGACGCCAATGTTACATCATTCCACATGGCTTCACAGCGAGAGAACGTGACAGCAGACCTCTCCGCTCCCCCCTCCCTGCTGCAGCCCACGGCTCTGGCGACATGTCTGCGAGTTAGTTAACAGTGTTACCTGCCCGGCGAAAATATAAGGGAGAGCCAACCTCTGCTGCAGTGTATGTGGGGGTGGGGGGGGGGGGGTGTCTAGTGGGGTTTAACCCCTGAGCACACCTGAGCGCACAGTACGTTCTACCTATGGACTATGTCCATGCGTCACACAGATAAAAGGGTCTTTCAGGCCTACTTGGGGGAGTCATTAAACATCTCGTTACATCTTTTCCTTAATAAACGGGGTCAGCTGCCAAGCAAGGCTCCCAAGCAGGAAGAAGCCACAGGGCCAAGCAGACATACACTAAAGCATTTTTTATAGCTTATGCCATATTTTCAATGACATATTGGTGCAATTTGAGGTTTTGTGCATATATGTAAATTTGGGCTTTAATTTGTTCAACGGTGCAGCTTCCACAAGGTTATTTATTGATTAACGGTTCAACTCTCATGTTCGGAAAGACTCTGAATGGTTATAACAGTAAAATGGGGCAGCCTGGCACCAAAACCCTGTCAGAGGGAGGGGTCTTAGGCTAGGAGCAATGCTGATGATGTAATCGCCTTACAAGCAAGGAGCAGGAGAGACTAGACAAAGGACAGACTGACACAAAAAAAAACTCCCTCCTACCCCCACATGAGTCTACAGACTCCTCCCTCAAAAAATGTGTGTGTGTGTGTGTGTGTGTGTGTGTGTGTATATATATATATTTATATATTTATTTATTTTATTTTTTTCCCCCCTTCAGATTCAAGGCAACGATGCTGCAGACCTATAGGGCATTAAGCACGAGCTGATCTGATACAGACATGTTGGCACCGTCGCTTTTACACTCACAAAGTAGATAGAAGAAGCATTTTGAAGTGGCCAGACACACTCAGTAGCAGCCTTTACAGGAACAAAGGAGTCAGAGGAAAGGTTTCAGATAGATAGACAGACAGACAGACATACAGAGCACTTGAAAATTCCAAATTTACAGTGAACAATTCAGCCTCTCAAAGTTGTGGGGGAAAAAATACATTTGAATCCAATCACAACAAGCCATCCAAAACTAATCTTGACCCATAATGCAGTGTGCAGCATCAATACACCGGGAACCAAAGTACATGCCACGTCAAGGGACACGCGCCAGAAATGCGATGGAGAAGAAAAGGATTGGTGTAACATACAGAGAGAACCTGCTTCTACTCAGCTAGAGAGATCTGTGACATGCATGACCCTGCTGCAGCTCTGATGAGGACCTGCTTCTCAACTCTGAAGTTGTTGCCCAAATGAGTGCCTGATCAAAATGAAACAGCTGGAACAAAATTCAAAAGTAACTGTTCATGGAAGCCCAATATAATAACTCCCCCCTCCCCCCGATATCAATAAAGTTCCTTCATTCTTTCTCTTTTCATCCATCCATCCATCCATTCATACATCCATTCATCCCATTGCTTCAACACTGAAAACCACCTGACAACTTCTGGGTTTAACCTGTGGGCATTCTCTTGAACACATGACTTTTACTTCCTGTACGGGGCTCAAACTAAACCTGAAGAAGGCATGCGACCAAAAGAATACTGTCTTTTTTGTTTGTGGATGCTGTAAGTGCTATAACGATAGCTCAACAGTGAGATTAACCACACCCAAAGCCCCCC
>JAODLC010000021.1:3747942-3758994 GCA_026781145.1 Hippopotamyrus pictus | reverse complement strand
ATATAAAATTTGGTCTAGTTTTGGATTATAATGCAATGTAACATGCTAATAGATCAATAGCCTCAGGGTCTTCACCGTGAAGGGGGCCATCAATCCTCCATGGGCACCCCTCATTTCTGTGGGCCCCGGCTGCATTGCCTGTAGTTCCACCAGTGCTGCACCCTCTCCAGGGTTATTGGATCGAATTCCACCCGTACCACATGTGGCGTTTGCATGTTTCCCCATGTCACAAAGTCCAAAGACAAGCAGCTTGTTGCCCAACCTTATATTCTATGCTTTCTGGTAAAGTCTCCAGCTCCTCGTGACCCTGACCAGGCAGAGTGGCTAGGTGATGAATGGAATACAGTTAAATTGATAATAATGTCTAGAAGACTGTAATTCTCGATTGAACCATGATTAAGATATTTTGTGTCCATGTAAAATGATAGCACCATACAAAAATGTAAATAAATATTAATCATTACATTGTGTGTTTATATTCTGAGAAAAATATTTTCATCCTCTGGGTTAAACCTCCATACATCGTAAATTGTAATCAGTTTTTCATACAGATCTACGATCTATTGCTTTTGCCTGATCGTTCGAAAGATCCAGGAAAAGCAACAGATCGTCGATCAACGAAGGAAAGTAGTGCCTGTCGCAGGGAGAACAGAATGGTAAGGATGAATAAATGTTCATAATGTGTTTTGTTTTGCATCCGTAATAAGATACTCCTAAGTTGTTGTTTTATGTTCATTTCTAAGAATAATGCTAGTGAGCGATGAAAACAAGTCTGATTTAGAGAACGTTTACTCGAATGCACAGGGCAGTGAGTAAGCGTTTAGTTTCCTGCGTTGCCGGCCTGCTAAGCTACTGTATCATATAAGCGGGCAGAGAGGTTTCAGTCACTGTTTAACAAGAGCAAACCCACACACTGGCATTAAACATCTTACAAATTGCAATGGCTTTCTCTTTTTAAGGGGAATTCAACGTTAATTTTACATTTTTAGCCAGGCTTTGCAAGTAGGGAGGCCTTGGCTAGGCGTCTTTGTGATTCACAATCAACATCAATATTTTTGTTCTCTAGCCGGGATGTAAATGAAATACTTTTATAGTCGCGACGTTCAGTAGAAAAAAATTATTAAACTGTATGAAAATACAATTGTATGAACATACAATTTTCTCTGGGAAATTAATTTTACTTTCGGTTTCAAGTTCGTTCATTGCAATCTAGAACTAATGGCGGGTACATGGAGAAACTGAGCATCATGCCTTTTATTCTGAGAAGAGGGGAACGAAAATCCGAACGATGTTAATTATGTGTGGTTATGTTAGGGTGATCATACGTTATTGCTGCCAACTCTCATGCATCTGGCCCGACAATCACCTTTTCAGACTCACGCAAGAAATCTTATTCTATTATAAACTTAAAATTAGCTGCATCAGAAGCATTGGGGCAGTTTGCAAACCCTGCAGACTTTTTACAACGTAATAAAAGTCTTACATGTATGTACAATCGTGTGCATGTGCGTACAGACTTATCTCGAATTGAAAATCTCAGTCAGCTGCCCAAGGTTGGCATCCCTGCCTTTTTCAAAGTACTACCTGTGGGCGTATTTGCGTTGCTTTGCCTCTCTTTGTGTCCTGCCCTCGCTGTTCGCTTTTTGCAAAATATGGTCGCCCCAGTCATGTTAGACTTGTAACTAAGATAAAACTGGGCAAACATACATGTAACAATCATACACATGTATTTCACTACACTTAATTGAAAGGAATCGATGTAATAATTTAAACACATTTGTAGTTATAAATAACCTATTATACGAACCGTCATATTTCCATGCTGCAGTTGCATCCTTATCGGTAATGTGATTCTTGCCAATTTTGATTAGGCATAAATATATACTAATCCCATTGTAAAAACATTGCTAAGTAACAAGTAGTGAGATGAAGAGCAGCCAATTTAACTGTCAAGGTAAGAAGTGATGTCAAGTGAGACTGAAGAACAGATGGTATGTGTAAAACAGCCCTGTTAATTATTCACAAGTTGGACATTTTATATGTTGTGGTATATAAAGACAGGCGAGGATGTTCGTTGTGTGGTTATAGTCCTCCAAGATGGAATATCAAGACAATTCGGTAAGTATGTATGGGACAAAAATATAGGTCTATTTAAAATTAAGCTCACAATTGTTTCCTTTTTTTTAATTAATCTAGTTTCGTAACCAGTATGACAACGATGTTACAGTTTGGAGTCCTCAGGTAAGTAGGCAATTTTGCTATGTTTCATAATCCCATAATTCAGCAAAAATAAGTCTGTATTAACACCTAATGCTGTTAGGACAAAACTGTATTCAGAATAGGGCTGGGCTGTCCTAAAAATTATATTTTCAGAGATTTTCACAATTTTTGATGTTTATCACGGTGTTCTAAAATTCATATGTAGAAAACGGTAAAATATGAGAGGTGGTTTTGAGTTTTTCTTATTGTAATGACCAAATAGTCATACTCCATAGTTATGGAGCGTGTGACGGGTATAATGATAAATGAGGCCAACAACAGACTCATGCCTTGATGGAATTTGTATGAAATTAGTATATTATAACTGTTAATTATGCAAGACAATGAGCTTTTAGGCTATATCACTACACTCATGATATTCAAATGTATGACTTTACATGTTCATAATCACAACACGATATTTTATCGATATATCACCCAACACTAATTCAGGTAGCTAAATTCTTTTAAATGTAATATTCATAAGGTTTGTGTTAAGCTGTTTAGGGAATACGAATAAATGGTGGTGTATGTGTTTCAGGGGCGTATTCATCAGATTGAATATGCCATGGAAGCAGTGAAGCAGGGATCAGCTACTGTGGGGCTGAAGTCGCGAACCCATGCTGTGCTCGTGGCCCTTAAGGTATGGGCCTCTTTCTCTGCTTTTCCATGTTTCAAATATTCATCTTAAATACTCAGCTCAGATATTAAGGTAGTATATTATCAAAGACGTGGGATCTTTCAACGATTATATATATATATATTTTTTTTGCGGTGGACCAAGCAGTATAGTGTTTCCCAACCCAGTCCTCTGAAAACCCAAGACAGCCCTTTTTGTTCTCTTCCATCTCCATGCACATTCATTCCAGGTATTTGGTGTTCTTGATTGGCTGAAAGCTGGGAGGGAGCAAAAATATGGACTTTCTGCGAGTCCCTGGGTACTGGGTTGGGAAACGCTGTGTTAATGGTTTGCTGCTTGAATTATGTCTGTTGGGTATAGATAGCTTTCTACTACTTTGACCCATATACTGCACATAGGTCTCATCAGTGTTGGGGAAGTTACAAAACTAATTCATTACAGACAGAGGTGAAAAGTTCAGGTCCAGAAAGTGCAAATCCAGACCAAGTTTTTTTTTTTTCAGCCAGCGAGCTGAGTATGAGGAGTGACAGTCACAGAGTGCTCAACTGGTTGGTTCAAACAAAACCTTGGTTTGGATTTTTCCTTTCTGGACCAGAACATTCTACTTCTGTCTGTAATGGATTCATACTGACATTGCCTGGACTGGACAATGTTGTAATGGAAGTTAGAAGTCAATCTACTTGTTCTGTTAGTCATAATCACTTTGCATTATAAGGGAAAGTTGTTGTTGTTTGGGGGCAAATAACAAAAGCATGTTTTTTTGTTGTTGCTGTAATTAATGCTGTTTGGTACTTCTCTTTCCAAGAGGGCCCAGTCAGAATTGGCTGCTCACCAGAAGAAGATTCTTCATGTGGACGACCACGTGGGCATCTCCATCGCAGGCCTGACAGCGGACGCCAGGCTCCTCTGGTCAGCAGAATTGCATGTTCAGCACCATTGGTGGGCGTTACCAAGGCAGCCACATGACTTGTGATGCCTCTTCTATTCTCTCACTTATCTACAGTAACTTCATGCGTCAGGAGTGCCTTGACTCCAGGTTTGTGTTTGACCGACCGCTCCCCGTGTCTCGCCTGGTCGCCCTAATCGGAAGCAGTATCCTTCAGAATTTCACTTTCATAATCATATTACCTGAAATTCAGCTTTTGAGATTCAGTAATGTGAATGCTGTTTTGTGGCTCCCTTCTCTCTGAAGCAGTTAAGTGTTGTTCTAATGCTGTACTATTGCAGTACAAAGCTTTGCCCTTGACTGCTTCTTCAGAAACCCAAATTCCAACGCAGCGGTATGGAAGGCGGCCGTACGGTGTCGGCCTGCTCATTGCCGGCTATGATGTAAGTAGACTTAAAAGGAAATTATAAAATTGACTGTGCTTTAGCTTACTCTTCATCATGAAGTGTGGTGGGTTAAGTACATCCACTCTATCACGTATCTGGTGCGTTCCTCTGCTCTGTCACTAACAAGCTTCTTAATAATAAGTAGCATTTTAATTAAAGAACCATGATTCACATGAGAGGTACATTTGGAATGGATTCTTCCCCTTTCACCCCTAGGACATGGGGCCGCACATCTTCCAGACGTGTCCCTCAGCTAACTACTTTGACTGCAAGGCCATGTCTATCGGTGCCCGCTCTCAGTCTGCCCGTACTTACTTGGAACAGAAAATGGAACGTTTCCCTGACTGTGAGTAAAACGCCATTGTTCTTGTTGTCCCAGCTGATGATGAAGTGTTTCATCCAAAGGTTCCCATGGTTGTCTTCCAGGCAGCCTGAATGAACTGGTCCAGCATGGTCTGCTTGCCTTGAGGGAGACCCTCCCCACAGAGCAGGATCTCACCACTAAAGTAAGGACCCCTGGTGGTGAAATGGCTGCTTAACAGCACTAACAGCGTCCTACCTGGAAATAAAGGAATCACTGGTGTTTCTGTTTATTCCAGAACGTGTCTGTTGGGATTGTTGGAAAGGATATGGAGTTCACCATCTACGATGACGATGAGGTGGCCCAGTTCCTTGAAGGCCTTGAAGAGAGACCCCAGAGAAAGGTATGGATGATGCATGCAGATGGTGAAAATGGCGTGTGTTTTCCTTGTCACTTTTGAAGGAATATTCCAAAATAATGTGATTTTGCATTGCAGTAGCTTGCCTTTAAGGGTTTTGTTGCCATGTGCTTATTGATTGGGAATGACGATTGTGCTGCATTGTATAATTAAAACAAGAAGCCCATGAAGTGAAGCATGCAGAATGTAATAACTAGTTGCAAAATGTAAAAAACATTTACTTGGTTATATCAAATATTGTATTGCTCTTTTTCACATTTTTCAAGCAAGATCCCTTTTTCTCCCACTCAATTTTAGTCAAGCTTTTCGTGGATGTAAACAAAATTGCAATACTGATTATGTACAGCTGATTATTCCAGAATTTACAGAGACCTTTACATTTTAGTCCCCTTTGAAACTTAACTGTTACAAGTTGGAACAAGTCAATGATGATTGCTAAATTTGCGTCTGTAATGGATACTTCATCAGGGTTTTTAAGAGAAACTAATACTCAGGATGAGGTAGCAAACCAGCAGTCAGTCTGAACCTCATGTTCCAACATGTTTTATCAGCACACTTTCTGATATAAAATATGTTTTACTAATGGTAAGGGTGGAGTGGACATTGTTAGAAACTTTCCCTCATAGTTCAATGAAGTAGTGAAGACAGGCCAAGCAAACAGTGTGAGATACAATGAGAACTTTAAGGTGGAGACGCAGTGGTGTGAGATTCTTGGGGTGTTGTAAGGTTGTAAATACCTGCCATGGGTCTATCTAGGAAATGTAGTGTCAACTTTCCAGAAACTTTCCATGAGAAGTAGGGTTGCAAAAGGGCAGAAAAATTCCAAAAACTTTCCATGGGAAGCTAAGATGGGGAATTTTGGAAATGAAGAACTCTGTACGAGCTGTCATACAGCAAAGAAAGTAAACTATTTGAATAATGAAGCATAGAATATGACATATAAGCAGTGCGTTTTGATGCAGATGCTTATTTTGGGATGTTTTTACGCACACAATTATTTTTTTTTCCAACTGCATTTAAGTTCCCTCTTGTAGACCCTGCAGTTTTGCAAATTTTCATTTTATTCCCATTAATCCCCATATATATTCCCGTTAATTCCCATGGAAAGTTTCCAACTTTGAACATGTCCAGAATTTTGCGACCCTAGAGGACTGATGTATGATTTGTATGAATTGCGAGACTGAAGATTTTCATTTCTGCTGGGGAGGGTGAATGCTGGGTATGATGATGTTGGGTTCACAAGTGCTGCTCCCCTTACCCATGTGCTGTAGGTTGCCCCACCTCCAGAGGAGCCGGCAGTGGAGAAGGCCGAGGAGCCCATGGAGCACTAAGCCGGCCCACTCCACCTCACAGGCTGTCATCATAGAGCTCTTTCCCCAGCCACCAACCTCTGTCACTCAGCGGCCATGTCCATGGAGATATAGTCCGCCTGTCAATTGGGTTGCATGGGAAAATCTGGAAACATTGCACAGAAATCCCACGGCAGTTAATTTCTTTTGTACTGAGAAATTTATTGTGCAAAATGCAGTTTCAATTACAACAAGAGCAGGAATTCATGTTTGTTTTTGAAAATGCCTCTGGTGTCATGTCTTTGCTTTCCGCCTGAGCGTTCAAAGGGCACTGCTTCCCAAAATGAATTAAAAGACACTACGTTGTCTGATTAACCTGTTTTGTCAGGGAATGCATTAAGGTATCCTTCTGCAGGAGCAGTAGCCTCTTGCCACACCCCACAGTTAACGACTTTAAATATAGTTCATATTGGAAAATACAGAGTGGTATCACTTATTATGCATATAGATCTATGAAGTAGCTTGATTTCAGTAAAATGACATTACCGTGACTGGAATTAGTTCACGTATTTAATGAGGATGATTCAAGCAAGGATGAACTCGCAGCAATGCAAACTTATATAGCAGGTTACCTGTGTAGTGTTCAGGAATTAGAAATTTAAATCCGCTTGCTTCTTTTGAAGTACACCATATAGCCATAATTCAAATAGATAATGTTATAGGTAATGACATACTAGGAAGGCAGAACAGGACAAGGGAAAGATGGAAAATTATACTTCAGAATGATTTTTTAATCAGTGGAAAGTCCTTTACTGTTTCCATTGACACATATATGACAAGAATCTGAAAAGGTATTTCCTAAAAAAAGGAAAACAGTAAAAAATAATCAAAATATGGGATGAGAAGTGATATGTTAAATAGTCCAACCTAATTCATTTTTTATACAGGTGGTTGCTTCTCAAAAATGAGTTGTGTGCCTGGTCCATTGTGTTAGTATTTGCCATTTAAGGTATGATTTGTAGCAATATGATGCATAATTAATTTTTTTCATATTTAAAACTTCTATGTAACCACAGAAATGTGACACAGTGGTCATGTTTCTAGCGACGTCGCCTCACATCACCACATATGTGGGTTCAAACATGCTTCAAGTGCTAAAGTTGGTTGCTATATTCTGGGAATGACAGGTGTGTAAGATAAGGTAAGATAAGACTTAATTGATCCCACAAGGGATATTGCAACAACCAGTAAATAAGCAATTGAAAAGAAACAGACCAAAAAAAAAAAATACTGTAACAAATACAATAATAAAATTAGTGTACAGAATTACACATATTGCACAGACCCAAAATGCACATACATACATATACACA
Source organism: Hippopotamyrus pictus (assembly GCA_026781145.1). NCBI lineage: Eukaryota > Metazoa > Chordata > Actinopteri > Osteoglossiformes > Mormyridae > Hippopotamyrus > Hippopotamyrus pictus. Next base: position 3,751,382 of record JAODLC010000021.1, on the reverse strand, counting down.
TACATACGGATTGCACCGAGTGATGTAAATATAGTTGTATTGCACAATATACAGAATAGTGACATAATTAATGAACTTTAGATGACATGTATTATTAAAGTCTGATGGCAGAAAAAAAAGCATGTTTGTGACCTACGAGTGACTATAGCATATCCCAGGTAGCACAGAACACAAAGTTTGGGTACACTCTGGACGGTAGGCCAATCCATCTTAGACCTAAGTTATTTCAGGTTTAAGGAACTATAAACGACTTACGGTCAGAAAAGCGTTGGCGATATGGCGTTTCTACCGTTTGTCCCTCTTCGCTATCCATTCAACGAGTCGGTCCGGAATGCGGAACCTCCACGTCATAGGGAAACAGTCGATGCGGGGTAGAAGGTAAAAACAGGTAAGTAATGAAACAAGCAGTCGCCTGCTATTAAATCGTACATTAATCGTAAGAGGTATTTGAAATACATTCCGTGTCATGTTTCTTACCGTCTTGGTGTTAAATTCGTTGAAGGTGATTAGCGGAGTAGATTGCATAACTAAACCAGGTGTTACCTGCTAACTTCTTGTCCGAGTGAAAACGTCATGCAACACTTAAAGCAGGAATATTTTGCCTGCTGGGCTACAGTACGGTATTTTGGACATATTTGCAGGTTTTGTGTCACTTAGCCTCCGTAGTGGACGCGAATCTAATAGCGAAATACTTTGATGACACCTTCCGTGACTTGTGTGAGATGGTATTTCATGTCAGATAGTTTACCTGACCTTGGAGTATTATTTTAGGCTGTATAAAATACGGCCAATAAAAACTGCGAAGTAATGAACGAACATTAACTAGTTAACTGGGCATTATCTAGTTACCCCGTCTGATTGACCTTTGGTTGCTCGTTATGTGCCCTCCGTTATGATGCTTAACGCTTAGGTGTCTGAAATTATTACGCAGTATACAGTGCATCCGGAAAGTATTCACAGCGCATCACTTTTTCCACATTTTATGTTACAGCCTTATTCCAAAATGGATTAAATTCATTTTTTCCTCAAAAATTCTACACACAACACTCCATAATGACAACGTGAAAAAAAGTTTAAGATTTTTGCAAATTTATAAAAAATAAAAACTGAGGAATCACATGCCTTTGCTCAATACTTTGTTATTACCTTACAGCCTCAATTTTTTTTGAGTATGATGCACAAGCCTGGCACACCTATCCTTGGGCAGTTTGGCCCATTCCTCTTTGCAGTACCTCAAACTCCATCAGGTTGGATGGGAAGCGTCGGTGCACAGCCATTTTAAGATCTCTCCGGAGATGTTCAGTCGGATTCAAGTCTGGGCCACTCAAGGTCCCACTCCTTTGATATCTTGGCTGTGTGCTTAGGGTCGTTGTCCTGTAGAAAGATGACCTGTCGCCCCAGTCTGAGCTCAAGCGTGCTCTGGAGCAGGTTTTCATCCAGGATGTCTCTGTACATTGCTGCAGTCAACTTTCCCCTCTATCCTGACTAGTCTCCCAGTTCCTGCCGCTGAAAAACATCCCCACAGCATGATGCTGCCACCACCATGCTTCACTGTAGGGATGGTATTGGCCTGGTGATGAGCGGTGCCTGGTTTCCTCCAAACGTGACACCTGGCATTCACACCAAAGAGTTCAATCATTGTCTCATCAGACCAGAGAAATTTTGTGTCTCGTGGTCTGAGAGTCCTTCAGGTGCCTTTTGGCAAATTCCAGGTGGGCTGCCATGTGCCTTTTAATAAGGAGTGGCTTCCGTCTGGCCACATACAAACCTGATTGCTGCAGAGATGGTTGTCCTTCTGGAAGGTTCTCTCTCCACAGAGGACCTCTGGAGCTCTGACAGAGTGACCATTGGGTTCTTGGTCATCTCCCTGACTAAGGCCTTTTTTCTCCGACCGTTCAGTTTAGATGGTCGGCCAGCTCTAGGAAGAGTCCTGGTGGTTTCGAACTTCTTCCACTTACGGATGTTGGAGGCCACTGTGTTCATTGGGACCTTCAAAGCAGCAGAAATGTTTCTGTAACCTTCCCCAGATTTGTGCCTCAAGACAATTCCTTTGACTTCATGCTTGGTTGGTGCTCTGATATGTACTGTCAACTGTGGGACCTTTATATAGACAGGTGTGTGCCTTTCCAGATCATATCCAATCAACTGAATTTACCACAGGTGGACTCCAATTAAGCTGCAGAAACATCTCAAGGATGATCAGTGGAAACAGGATGCACCTGTCAATTTTGAGCTTCATCGCAAAGGCTGTGAATACTTATGCATATGTGATTTCTCGGTTTTTTATTTTTAATAAATTTGCAAAAATCTCGAAAACCTTTTTCACTTGATCATTATGGGGTGTTATGTGTAGAATTTTGAGGAAAAAATAATTTATTTTGGAATAAGGCTGTAACATAAGAAAATGTGGAAAAAGTGATGCGCTGTGAATACTTTCCGGATGCACTGTACATAGCCGCAATAGCAGGTTGGCAGACTTCAAGAACAAAGTGGCGATGCAGAGGGTGGTAAGAAGGTCAACACCGTACCTAAAACCACTTGAGTGGTGTTCTTGACTACACATGGAATAATTATTCCACCAATTATAGGACAGGGGTTTGTTCTCCGGATGAGATAAGTCTGAACTATAACCTTAAACATCTCATCTCAGCTCCATTAAAACTAGATTCATTCTATCAATTTCAAGGGTTTTCTGCAGAGAATCATCAGAGGGGAATATCGACTGGAGTCTTCTAAGAAGACGTCCCAATCGGCACAATGACAGCCGCGGAAAATGTGTGTTATACCCTTATAAACGTGCAGACGGACTCAGAACCTCCGTCAGAAATCAACCTGAAAGCAGATTTAGGTAAGTATCTGATGAGTTGACATCTGCGACTGTGATTGCAGGTTTCTTGATCTGATCACATAATTAGAAAAAATCTGAATCCTAACCTCCCACTCCTAAAGGTGTAAAGCCCAGACTTATTTATACTTTGTTTGCATGTTTGCTTCCAGAGGTAGAAGGTTTAGGTTTAGAAAGTACAAATCCAGGGCAATATTTTGTTATCCACCATCCAGTTGAAGATATCCAGTCATAGAGTACTGAAGAGGTTGGTTGAAATAAAATCTTGGTGTGGATTTATACTTTCTGGACCTGAAATTTCTACCTCCGATTGCTTCAAATACAGAAAAAGGTGAAATCAAGGCCAAGACTGAAGCTTTGAAGAAGGTGATCATCATGATCCTGAATGGGGAGAAGCTGCCTGGACTGCTGATGACCATCATCCGGTTTGTTCTTCCTCTGCAAGACCACACCATCAAGAAGCTTCTCCTGGTCTTTTGGGAGATTGTGCCCAAGACCACACCAGATGGCAAGCTGCTCCAGGAGATGATCCTGGTCTGTGATGCCTATCGGAAGGTACCCAGGGACCGGGGGTGAGATTGGGGGGGGGGGGGGG
>JAODLC010000021.1:3730595-3747842 GCA_026781145.1 Hippopotamyrus pictus | reverse complement strand
GGTCTGGAGGGGGGGGGGGGTGGGGGGGGGGGGGGGGGGGGGAGCGGTGAGAACTGCATTACGGCGGCTTGCTAAGACTCAGTCTGCCCCTTCCAGGACCTGCAGCACCCCAACGAGTTCATCCGCGGCTCCACGCTGCGCTTCCTGTGCAAACTGAAGGAGGCAGAGCTGTTGGAGCCCCTGATGCCAGCCATCCGCGCCTGCCTGGAACATCGCCATAGTTACGTGCGGCGGAATGCTGTGCTGGCCGTTTACACCATATACAGGTGCACAACAGCCTGTGCTTGAGCCTGTGTGATGGACCACTTCTTAAAACTGATGAGAACATAGCTCTCAACTGTGTGCATTTGGACAGACATTTGGGCTCCAGTAGTCTAGTGCCCCTTATGTTAGGAATGTGTAACTGAGTTTTTTTTTTTTTTTTTGCAGGAATTTTGAGAATTTGATTCCTGACGCCCCGGAGCTCATCCATGATTTTCTGGTGAACGAGAAAGATGCCAGCTGTAAGAGAAATGCCTTCATGATGCTGATTCACGCAGACCAGGTAAAATGGGGGGGGGGGGGGCGGCGTGTAGAGGTTTGAGGTTTTCCCCTTCCATGTGTCAAGGCGTGTCCTTCCAACGTCATCTACTTGTTTCTCTTCGCTGTGTGCTACAGGACCGAGCACTGGACTACCTGAGCACCTGCATCGACCAGGTCCATACCTTCGGGGACATTCTGCAGCTGGTCATCGTGGAGCTAATTTACAAGGTGAAGGAGCCTGTGCTGATCTTGTAATTTGGTACCTGTGATTACAATATCTGGATAGAACAGTCCAGAAAGACAAAATAAAGGGTGGTGATATGAATAACGTTACATACCTGACGGTCAGAAGCTATAAAGTCTGATCATATTGGGTAAAAGGAATTCCACATTCTCCTGTAAACTCCATCCTGAGGAGGGATTTATTCAGGCACTTTTGCTGGCTGTGATCTGTGATCCCCCACCCCTACCCCCCGACGGTTATATCTCCTGTCGCTCATCAAATGCCCACCCACCCGCACAGGTGTGTCACGCCAACCCGTCGGAGCGTGCCCGCTTCATCCGTTGCATCTACAACCTGCTGCAGTCCTCCAGCCCCGCTGTCAAGTACGAAGCAGCGGGGACACTGGTGACCCTCTCCAGTGCACCTACGGCCATCAAGGTACCGCTGGGCTCTAATGGGCCCTGCTGAGACTCGCGGTTCTCCTTTATATGTTCAGTAAACGATTGAAAAAAGCCTCCTTGGTACTTCAGTAGAAACCATATACATCCAGAAATTCCCACAATGTTTTGGATTTTATTTATGTAATGTATGAAATATTGATTTCAGATTTATTTTTTAATTTAATTTTCTGTTATGTATTAAAAAGTTGGGTTTGTAAATTTTTATTTATATGGTATCTATAGGATTTGAGACCAAGGTAATATTAATCCTCGTAATGTTTATTCTCTGTGAATGTGTTTTAGTGTTTTAAGAGGGAGATTAGTAGTGATGGTTTTGGTTGTACCTTTTGTCTCCCCGGGTTCCAGGCAGCCGCTCAGTGCTACATTGACCTAATCATCAAGGAGAGCGATAATAACGTCAAGCTCATTGTCCTGGATCGCCTGGTTGAGCTGAAGGAGAACCCCACCCACGACCGCGTGCTCCAGGTACCGCTGCCTTAACACTAACCCCACCCACGACCGCGTGCTCCAGGTACCGCTGCCCTAACACTAACCCCACCCACGACCTCGTGCTCCAGGTACCGCTGCCCTAACCCTAACCCCACCCACGACCGCGTGCTCCAGGTACCGCTGCCCTAACACTAACCCCACCCACGACCGCATGTTTGAGGAACTGCTGCCCTAACCCTAACCCCACCCACACATGTATTTGGCTGGATTTCACTGGGGCTTCAAAAACAGGAAGTGTGTATTTTTAGTCTCTGTGCTTTTAGACTGTATCATCTCTTCACTTGAGATTGTATCGCTTATTTGTATACTGTGATTTAAAGCAGAGACTGGCTTAGCAGTGACCGCTATACACTCTCCTCTCCGTGAGTTTCTGTCTCTTAGTTACCCTTAGTGTGTGGCCTTTGATAGACAGGCATGCCATCCCATCACAGGGGAGGAACCTATGAAACATTTACTTCAGACATTTATACATTAATGTGACCTGTGGGAGACAGTGGTTTTTGTCTATAGCCTAATCTCACAAAGCAAAATGTTATTGCACATAAGACACTGTTGAAACTAAAGCTATGAGAGTCTGTAATGCCTGAGTTCTCATCCCAAGTGTCTTTGAAATAATCTCTAAAGTGTCATTCCCACCAACCTGGCTTCCTCCTAATCCCAGAGTCCCTTATTCAGTCACAGGACTTATCTGTGTATGTTCCCCTTTTCACACTGTAGTTCGAACCACTGGTGTCCCTGCAGTGTGACGTGTATTTATTAATGTTGAAGTCTGGCTTGGCCGCAGGTGTGGCATAGGGGTATAAATTAGCACAAAGCCCAACAGTGTCGTGCTCACCTGTGCTGTGCAGGATCTGGTCATGGACATCCTGCGAGTCTTGGCAACGCCTGACCTGGAAGTCCGGAAAAAGACCCTGCAGTTGGCTCTGGACCTGGTTTCATCTCGCAACGTGGAGGAGGTGTGTGTGTTTCCCCATGTTTTTAAAATAATTTATGTACGTTTTTCTGTTCTGCTCCGGTAATTGTGCAGTCATAAAAGATGTCCTCTCTTCCTCAATGATGAGGATGAGGATGGTGATGACGAAGATGAGCTATTCTGTTTGTTTGAGCCCTGCTGGCATCCTGAGTCGCACGGCAAGCCTTTTTACCCACAATGCCGTGTACCTCACAGCTCGTGATCATACTGAAGAAGGAGGTGATCAAGACCAATAATGTGACCGAACATGAGGACACGGATAAATACAGGCAGCTGTTGGTACGGACGCTGCACTCCTGCAGCGTGCGCTTCCCCGACATGGCGGCTAATGTCATCCCCGTGGTGAGTCCGCGCCCCGCCCCATTCGCCCCAGCGGGGGTCCTGCTCGGCGCGGGGCCCCGAGCCCCCCACCGCCGGACCTGCACGGCAGCTTTCCTCGGCCTTGGTGACGAGTCGGTGCCGTCTGTGCTCCTCCTCAGTTGATGGAGTTCCTGAGCGACACCAACGAGGCAGCCGCCGCCAACGTGCTGGAGTTCATCAGGGAGGCCATCCAGAGGTTCGACGGCCTGCGGCCTCTTGTCTTCGAGAAGCTACTGGAGGTGTTCCACTCCATCAAGGCCGTGAAGTAAGCCAGCCACATTCAGACACAGGCTCGCGGCCGTCTTTGTCTCTCAGCAGTTATGCAGGAAGAAACCATACCGTGAACTACATACTCTCATAAAGACACACGGCCACTCAGCCCTAGTTAGATTTTACCGTGAAATCTGAAGGCTGAGCCTCAAAATATGACTTTCAGTTGGGGATGTCGAGACGCATCGTTCATGTTGATGAGTTGGTTATTAAGGTGGCAATTCAGCTGCATCGACCCTTCTTTGTATGCCATTAATAGAGTGTAATGGAGTTCTCATGGCCATATTTGTGAATTTTCTTCAGTGAAGGTAAAAAAAAAAAAGGTTTGCATTTGGGTTATCAAAATGATTGAATAATCGATTAATATAATTGAATCGTAGAAAAATCGGTTCGTAGCTAGCCAGCCATGAGCTCAAAATCCAATGTTTTACTACAGAAACGGTGGTTTGTTTAGTCCACCCCCCCCCCCCCCGACAATTCCCAACATTTCCGCATGGCCTAAATCTCCACAGTATGGACGCTGTGTGACCGTGTCGGTCTTGTGGCAGGATTTTCAGGGGAGCACTGTGGATTTTGGGCGAGTACTGCTGCACCAAGGAGGACATCCAGAGCGTGATGACAGAAATCCGAAGGTCCCTAGGAGAGGTGAGGGCTTTCAGCAAGGCTGTAAAATTCGGAGCGTTGCCCGTTTGTGACATATAACCACACAATATGCCGTACTGCTGATGTAATGCACAGTTACTACACGGATTAAGATGCTTAATTTCTTGTGCTTCATGAGTCGTTTACCTCCCTTTGTGTCACGCGCAGATCCCGATCGTAGAGAATGAGTTAAAGAGAGAGCTGGGCGAGATCAAGCCGGAGGATGAGGCGACGGTGACCCCCGCGCAGAAACTGGTGACGGAGATGGGCACCTACGTGACGCAGAGCGCCTTGGTCTCCACAAGGCCCACTAAGAAGGATGAGGACAGGTAGAAGAGACAGTTTAGTGTGCATAGATGTAGGGTGAACTTTTGAACTCCAGAATCCCTTTCTTAATGATTGTAATTTTGTTCGCTGAATGGTAACAGAGAATGAATTTGTTGTAGACCTCCACTAAGAGGCTTCCTGATGGATGGAGATTTCTACGTTGCTGCTGCCATGGCGACCACCCTGACCAAACTTGCCCTTCGCTATGTGTCTATCATCCCAGATAAAAGGATGCAAAATGTGAGCTCTGGAGGAAACCCTTTTGTTTCTGTCTATGCCTATGGCTTCACACTGCCATCTCACTCTCCGCATGGTCCCCCTGCTGCCTCCCTCCCCCCATTTTTACCCACAGTCCTTTGTGGCCGAGGCCATGCTGATCATGGCCTCCGTGCTCCACCTGGGCAAGTCGTCGCTGGCCAAGAAGCCGATCACGGACGACGACGTGGACCGCATCTCCCTGTGCATCAAGGTGCTGTCTGAGTGCTCGCCACTCATGGATGACGTCTTCAACAAGGAGTGCCGCAAGTCGCTGTCGCATATGCTGGCTGTCAAGATGGAGGAGGAGAAGCTCTCGCAGAAGGTGGGGCTCCACGGTGCATTGGCAGGGACGCCGGGTCAGGACTTCTTGTCCATTTTGATTTTATTTTTTTAACTAGTTTGATGTGCTCCATCCATCTTCATTGTTCTTCAAACTGTTATACTCGAGCCTTTCTCTGTGAACTTGTGGACCAGTAGAGTCACTAGTGAATAAACTAGTTTGTTTTAATGCAACTGTTCACCCCCCAGTCAGGAAGTTCATGAGGAATGCCCTGTTTTTTTTTATCTATGGCTATGAGATGGATGCTCTCTTGGGTGCTCATTAGCAACAAAATACTTCAGCTCATCCTGTTTTTAATAGCAAAGAGGATAAATATCTGTATTAACACAGAAGAAGCAGGGATATCAGGGTAAAGTCATCCTGGAAGATTTCACAGTCCTGTCTTAGAGAAAACTAGCAAGCGTGAACAGCTGGACAGTAAGTTCTAGGAAAGTTTGGTTTATAAACATGACACTGGAATTCCAAAGTTACAAATATAAGTATAAGATACACACTAACGAAAGAAACATTTCCAGACTAGTGAAATCCTTAACCTGTGGCACAATTTAACTCTAACAGGCTTGGTTCAAAGGTTTCTAAACTCACTCTGTCTCTCCCCCCAGAAAGAGTCAGAGAAGCGCAGCGTGACAGTGCAGGCCGATGACCCCCTGACCTTCATGCAGCTCACTGCCAAGAGCGAGACGGCCTCCAAGGAGGACCAGTTCCAGCTCAGCCTGCTCGCGGCTATGGGCAACACGCAGAGGAAGGAGGCCGCCGACCCATCGGCCTCTAAGCTCAACAAGGTACCTGCATGTCCCTTGTGTCAAAAAGTATTATTAAATAGGGTTGCAAAGGGCCGGTAAATTTCCAGAAACTTTCCTTTTCGTGGGAAGTTAAGCTGAGAAATTTTGGATATATTTCAAGTTAGAAACTTTCCGTGAGAATTACTGGGAATATATGGGAAATAATGGAAAATCCCCAGAATTTTGCAACCCTATTAAAACTGGTGACTAATAATGGATATGACTTCTTTAGATCTAAAGTAAGTATTTAAGTATTCGAGACACCTGTTCAATTTGTAATTTCGCAGGATATCTTTATGGTTGCTAAATCTTGAGCTGTTACTGCTTCATCAGTGTACAGCGTTTGTTCCTGTATCTTCCCAGTAGGTGGCACTTGTGCCCAATAGTAGATGTAATTCCTAGGGTTCCCTTCAGTGGTGACAGTGTAACAGTACTGTTGGTCCTTCAGTCTTTGTGCTGTACCTGTTTTCAGGCTCCGTCCTTCAAAGTAATTTCACATTCTGGTTAGCGCTGTTATTCCGGGGGCAATTGTACGTTTAAGGTGTCATCATTGGACCTTCTCTGTACAAATTAACCCCAAGTGACACTTAGAGACGTTCTGTTGCAGGTCACCCAGCTGACTGGCTTCTCTGACCCAGTGTACGCAGAGGCCTATGTCCACGTCAACCAGTATGACATTGTGCTGGATGTGCTGGTCGTCAACCAGACCAGTGACACCCTGCAGAATTGTACGCTGGAGCTGGCCACTCTGGGTATGCTCCTTTCCCTGGGCATTATTGCGGCTCTTCATCTGTTTATCTGTGTGTGTTTGTGTGTGTGTGTGTGTGTGTGTGTACCCTCACCTCAGTGATCACAGAACATCCACATATTTGTTTTCTGTGCTTTACAATGTTTTGGAAATGTTAAGTGTGTGTTGTAAAAACAAAATTACTTGCACAAAATTGAGCTATGATTTTTGTCGTTTGTCAAATTAAAGGCAGTGGAATCGTCAGCTTAAATCATGTTATACAATGAACACACACAGTTATATGCTATATTTTTTTACTTTATGTATTTTTCTTAATAATATTTTTCAACCAAATCACACTGGTTCGAATTAGACACCAAACTTACATTTAGTTGTCTGAATACTTGTACTTTGTGCAATGACAACAAAGCTGAATCTAATGTAATCTAAACAAATTTGGGTATGAAATCGCTGTGCTGTAGATGGAATGTAATGTGTGACACTGACTTCGGGTGATTGTGACCCCGACAGGTGACCTGAAGCTAGTGGAGAAGCCCTCCCCCCTCACACTGGCTCCCCACGACTTCACCAACATCAAGGCCAACGTCAAAGTGGCGTCCACAGAAAATGGCATCATCTTTGGAAACATAGGTTAGACCTCTTAGAGAAGAGAGTTGTTCCAACTCTTTCTGTATTAAGTCGGGTATGATTGCTCACTAAATTACCCAGTTAGGTATTTTGTTATTTAACTAAAGGGTTTAGCTCCTGGCTAATTGTAGCAGAACCCCTGCTGGGCTTTGAACCTGCGGCTTGCATTTTGATTAGTCGGCTGGTTCTTTTACCCAAAGCAGTAAATGATACTTATTGCTTTTAATCAGTGAGAGATTTTTTTGTTACTTTTTGGAGCAATTGAGGTTAAGGAGCCCCTCCCAGGACCTTCACATTATAAATCCCCATTCTTAGTGAGTTAGCAATCTGCCCACCCATGCTATCATAACTGGGTGTCTTTGCATTCCAGTCTATGACGTGTCAGGGGCAGCCAGCGACAGGAACTGCGTGGTGCTGAGCGACATCCACATAGACATCATGGACTACATCCAGGCAGCCTCCTGCACCGATGCCGAGTTCAGACAAATGTGGGCCGAGTTTGAGTGGGAGAACAAGGTAGGACGTTGTCTGCCGAAAGTCCCAGGGTCACACTACCGAAAGTCTGGCGAAACCGACACGTTCCCTGCCTCTCCAGGTCACGGTGAGCACGAACATCACGGACCTGTATGAGTACCTGCAGCACATCCTCTCCTCCACCAACATGAAGTGCCTGACTCCAGAGAAGGTACTGTGTGCCCCCGCCCCCCATTTTTGCTAATGATACATCCGGAGAGAGTCATGGAGCGTTTCTCAATACCAAGAATGCAAAGATCGTATCTGTGTTTTGGTAAGACTTGAGGTGCAATGAGTCATGGAATTGGTCTCGTTCCGGGAGGATGCAAGCGATGCATCCTTGATACTTGGGGGCAGGGCAAGAAGGACATCCGGGTATTTTTACCATCCTCTGTACTACTTCTGTTCTTGAGAATTGGAACTGGTCTTCAGCAATGGAAGATGACGTGAAATGGGTACACGAGAACACAAGTGCGGTCCAGTACACATTTTGAGAAACACCAGAGCTTTCTGTTGTGATCTCACTCTCTGTGTCTCACTAGTTGATAACGCTTTCAGTCTGCTGACTGATAAATACACAGCCAGTAACCACTGAGCCTCCTTGTGACAGATATTTGCATATGTGAGACACCAATAGTAGAAAATGGGACCTTCTTGCAGCAGACAGGAACCTCAAACATGGTGCGTGGCTCTGGAGCCATGTGGCTCCTGAATAGGTTTCCTGTTTTCCAGCATCATTATCATTGCTAAATAAGCTTTCACTGATGTCCTGTCACTTTTTCTTTGAGCACTTCTGCTGCAAACTGGAAGCTAATGCACTCCAACACCACCCCCAAATAACAGGCTCTATCGGGGTTCTGTGGCTTCATGGCGGCCAACCTGTATGCCCGCTCCATCTTCGGGGAAGATGCCCTCGCCAACGTTAGCATCGAGAAGCCCGTGCACCTGGGCCCTGACGCTCCAGTGAGCGGCCACATCCGGATCCGTGCCAAGAGTCAGGTAGGCGACCCCGAGCCAGTGGTCCCAGCTCCGCCATTTGGTGCTCAGCCTCACTGACTTTGATTTAGTGCTGAGTTACACCCCCATCACGATGACATTGCTTAATGCTTATGTTTGGTTGAGGACAGAAGAGGCCTTCCCCATACCCATCTCCTCCAGCACTTCCATCTTCCCAACTGAGCTGTCTTTGATATTAATTGCACAGTGGGGGCGGGGTACAGAATTAAGTGAGCCATGTAAACCAGGGTTGGGGAGGGGGGCAAACCTCTGAGATATTGCTCTGTCGATGGGACGAAATCCGATCCATCTGGAAGACATAAACCTCTAGGGCAGCGTTTGAAAGGAAAGGCATTTTTAAACGTGGCTCTCCTGTTCTTCACAGGGCATGGCACTCAGCCTTGGAGACAAGATTAACCTATCCCAGAAGAAGACCAGCATATGAATGGACCAGGGAGGCTGTTGGTAGATGACCCTCGCTTCATGCGGACATTTCCCCTTCATGTTTCTGTTACTTGTGTCCGTGCAGATGCACTTTACTGTCCCTTTCCAGCTGTCTGACTTCCCTGGTGTGCAGAAGTACTGATGGCTACAATTCTGTAACTCGCTTAACTCTGTGCCTCGCAATAAAGACATCTGATTTGATCGCATTGTTGTTGTGTTTGTCATTATCCTGTTACAGCCTGATGTGTGTTTACAGTACATGGATATGAGCACAAGGTCATTTGTCCTCTAAAGGTCACACATTCTCAACCATTTTTTTTCAGTGCTCGCATTGTTATTCATCTGCTATGTTTTATAATCTCACAATAGAAATTTTTCCTGTCGATTATTTCACAGTGTGTCCTTTTTTTATCCAGAGAAAATTTGAAAGTTGCTGTTTGTGGGCATGGCTGTGGCCAGACTTTTTAGGTGTAGACTGACACCTGCTGAAGGTACCATTGAGGTCTGAATGGTATTGCCAACGTATACAGACCTCCAGAGAGAGGCCTACACACATGCCTGAACATGGGTCTTGAGTGGTCACGGTGCCTGATGCAAGGGGAACAGAACGTGGGCATTGCGCAAATTCTAATAAGTGCTAGAGGGGATCTCAGCAGTTGGTGCTTAGTGCCTTTGTGGGAGAAATATGATCGAAACCACTGAGGTGGCTAGTTTTGCACTTCATGAAGGTTCACGGCAGCATCAGCATCATCTCTGGAGTTCCACTCATTAAAAGCATGAATAGTATCAACTTAAGTACCGTGATAAGGAGAGGTGGAGTGGGTGTGTCCAAAAACACAGAGTAAGTACTGAATTTCTTCAGCTGCCTGAACTCCACCATTAATGTAGTGCATGCAGAATGTATGCATGAGAACAGTATGCATGGCAGCCATCATCTTGCATATTACATGGCCCGAATGTTTACCAGAAATGTAGCTTGGCCTCTGAAAGTTAAAAACTGTTAAAAAGTATCAGTGAAAAAAACATATGTACACATATTCAAGTTAACATGTAACTGACTGTTTCCCACTATAATTTGCACAGAGGTGGAACTTCACCACTTTCACAAAAATTTCTGAAAAAGCAGGGTTCTTGGTCTCTGGTCGCAGCTCCGGTTGCCTTGTGGGATCGTCTACTGTTTGCACCCTTTGGAATTTCGCAGAATGTAGTATGTCATCTGGGTACTGTTTGCCTACTTATCCATACTACACATCGCATACTATATTTCGCCTACTACATACTATACAACTATGCAATTTTGGACGCACCTGGTTTCTTTCAACAGCAAAGTATCACTTTCCTCCCAGTTAGTTATGTCAAACACCATCGCAAGGTCCATACTGGCACTGGTCTGTGTATGCTAGCCTCTGATTCCAAATGTTTGCTAATAAAAATAAGGGTTTCATAAAGATTTATTTATGGTGGTACTGGTGGGTAGCACCACTGCCTCTCATCGTCAGGGTTTGAATCCTGTCTGGTCTGTTTATGTGGGATTTCTATGATTCACATTTCCTTCCACATTCCCAAAACACGCTGTTAGGCAGACTGTGTCTCTAAATTACCCAGGGAGAATGTTTGTGTGTGTGGTTACGCGTGCACACTCACGGACCGTTGTCGCTTATCTTGTGCCATAAGTTTTATGAGCTAGGGTCTTGGCTCACAGTTGGCTCACAATGAGTCCATACAGGGTAAGTGGGTGAAAAATGGGTGGGCGTTCCAATTTTTAAAGTCTGTTCACTTTTTTAAAGCCTTAGTTACGATCTGACATTCAGCCAAGTGCTTGTGCTTAAGTCTGGTGGCAATAGCCCACGTGCCAGTGTTCTTATTTTCTGACACTGAAATCTGCACTGGCCACAGCTTTCAGGACTGATCCCTCCAATCCTCGTAAATCCACAGCTAACTTTGGGGATCAAAATTTGGGCTAGTAGTCAGAAATGCATCTGCAATGCATAAATTGGTGTGGTTAGCGATTAAGTCTAAAAGGCTAACAGACTCTCTGCTTTTATTCCGTCCGTGTTGCCTGTTTAAGGGCTGATTTATGGCTCCGGTTGACAGCTGTGCTCTCCAGGCCCTGAGCATTAACCTCTGCACTACACCCCCCACGTTCCACTGACCACCCGCAGATCGAACACCAGTGTCTCCTGACTCAGGACAGGCAGCACATTGCTGGTGCTTTAGGTCACATGACCCATATTCAATCTTCCCTGTCATTCTAATAATTGATTCTTTCACTTGTAAGGATTGTTTTGAATTCGGCTTCATTTTTTTCTTACAATATCAGTATTCTTCCTGGGTTTTGAACCTTAAAGTACAGCCTTAGATCTATTTGTCCCACCCCCTACATAATTTGATTACGAAGAATCATAATCAAAGTTGTATTCATCACACGCAAAGAGAACATTAACTCCAGGAAGCTGTGACTGATTGGAAATCTTTACTCGATTACCAAGCTCTTTCACACGTGTTTAGCTTAAACCTCTTGAATCTCCCTCTTTCTCTCCTGCTTATGAACTTTGTCAGGAACAACGGACGCGAGATGCCGACTCCCTGCCCTGTATATGGAAATGCATGCTCATTTTCTTGGTTGTAGATTAAATTTTCCACAGTTCAGTCCCCTTCCCCAAATTTAAAGTGCACATTTACTTGCTGGGTTTTAAATTACAGTGCCATGTGTTTTAAATGCTGCTTTATTCCTGTGAAATTACTTTTGATTTTCAAAAATGAATGCTTTTGGATGGATGACATGGTACCTTTCTAAATGGGATAAATATGCATTCTCAGGAAAGAGGCTGCACGGATCAGATTGCACTCCCCATTCTGAGTTCAGATGTTGCTGCTGTTGGAACAGGCCAGAGACACTATATGTTCCCAAAATGCAGGGGTACATAAGAAGGCTCCCTTTTTGCTCTGCTTAGGTGCTGGTTTTGCCTCATTGGTGGAGTGTATGGTTTATTGAATAAGGTGAGTGGCTCCGTGGGCTAATGTGAGTGGCTTGTAATCAGAAGGTAATTGGTTCAAGCCCCAGCCTTGACAGAACAGTCCCATGTCTGTGGACACTTGAGTAGGGCCCCCTGACTCCAGGGGTGCAATATTATAACTGACCGTGTGTTGTGACCCCTCCCATGCGATCAGCAAAGAGAAGCATTCCAATGTGCAATGTGCCCTATTGCATTCCAGTGCAAATAAAGTATGTTTGTATGTTGTGTGGAATTATGTCCAATAGGGCATTTGAGTGACGCCAGTATAAGGGTTCTTGAAAGACACTTGAAGCCCAGACTGAGCAGCTTAAGTCAACTTCTCTTACTTTTAATTGACTTCCTATGACTAAACTTCTCTTCCTATCTTCCTATGTGATCCAACATTTTTCAAACCCCACCCCCCACCCAAGCCCCCAGAGGGAGGTGGGTTGTTAACTGCCTCTGTTGTTCTGAGCTCAAAGGTAACAAGGGATTGGGAATTAAATGAAATTCCTCAGATTCCTGAGGAGGCCGTGTCACGGTTGTAGGAGTGTTTCAGAATTTGGCCAGTCGCCTAATGGCAAAAGCTGGATCGTTCAGGACCTTCTGGAAAGTGAAAATGAGGGCATCAAAAAAAATAAAAATTATGATAAACGGGCAAATGCAAAGGAGCAGAGAGAAACTATATGGCAATAATGTTCTCAGATGGCACCAGGCCAGGAGAAAATACATCTCTAGCAGAGGCAGGGTTTTCCAAGGGCTTTGCCAAGGATTTACTCCTCTGGCTGAGCCCCCAGCAAGAAGTGGGAGCATCAGCCCCCCCCTAACCTCTAGCAGTCAATTCTCACGTTCTGCTCTAAAATACCTGCTGATGGTAAGTGTGATGTCAGTGTCTCCGTGTGCGAACAAGGAGACGTCCTTGCCTTTGTTCCTCAGCGTCTTAGCTTTGATGCATGTGCACACTTCATCAAGTTAGTGCTCATTGACATCCGTCTTGGCGTTTCTCTGAAGTTAGACTTAGCTCGGCGCTCCCGGTTCAATGGGTATTTATAGGATTTTGCCCCACAGAGAGCATTGCATTAAATACTAGCAGTATTTTGACGCAAGCCACGTAAAACAACAAATTTAGACATGACCCTCAGTGACAACAGCTGAGATCCTCCCCAAGCCATGATGGTATCAGTCGATGGCTGTTTGTCACATTGTTACCAACAGCACTGTGGAGAGCTGAGATACCTGAGCCAGGCAAATGATTTATGACTATTCACCCTTATTGTTGTGAGTGATTTCACAGCACACATGGCAAGATTCAGCAACAAGCCATAAATACTTGAGGCCAAAATATACACTATGTCAAAATATCATTTTAAAATGGTTCTTTTTCACTTCAGTGAATAGAGATTTTCCTATTTTCTATAATACTGTAATTTTATTCAATCTTAGTGCCTGGGCCTTAAGATTGCAGTATCCTTAGATAATGACGTCAGTAAGCTGGTTAAAACAGTATTAGAGAATTCAAAGCTGCTCATGTGAGATGTAAATGCGTGGCTAAAAACAGAAGACACTCTAATAAAAGACCGGTGATAATATAAACGCAACTAATGGCATTAATGTTGGTGAGTATATTCTGGGTCTTTGGCAGCGCCCGCCACACAGGTAACTGCGCGGTGCCGAGTGTAATAAGAGCTATTAACAAAAAGCCTGAACTGGCGACCCAGTTCATTTGAATAGTTCGTCATACGCGCCGCATGCCAGGCAGACCGTAACGCTGCTCACATCAGCTCTCACAACATGCCGGCATGGCGCATGGAGATCGAGCATTCTAGGTGGATCACTTAGACTGCAGGAACTAAATAACGGCACATTATTTACACATCTTTATTACTCCAAAAGTACACTCTAAAAAAAAATGTAAAAAAATTGTACCCTTGTAACTTGGACCTTATAAGGTACAGAAACAGGTACAGACTTTAAGGAACATCCAAAATATACAAACAGCATTAATGTACCATCAACGGTACCGAAATCCATTTCTGCACCTTAAAAGGTACAATTACCTACAGCTAGGGTACAATTGGCAGACCCTTGAGGTTACAGCGCCAATAACAAGCAAGGGTACAAATTTACGGATCCTGTCTGCACACATCAAATATATAATGATGCTTTCAAATATAAAAGTTACATCTCTGTGACTTTTAATCTCCTGAAACTAATGTGTGCTATGTACTCTGCCGTTTAATAAAAGTGGGATGTTAGGACAAGAATTTCGTAGAATTTTTTTAAAAGAAAATCACTATCAAAATTATATTTTTTATCTTGAAAGATTAATCACCAGTGTGTGAATGCAGAATCCATACAACCATCACAGCAACTTTTTCTGTAAAATTTGTGTAAAGCAAAAAACTGGTACCGTTTTTCAAAACCGAAAATGAATCAAAGTTCTCTCTCAGATATTGTCATAGCCTCATGTATATTCATAAAGTGCTCCGAGCCGAGAGAAGGGCCTCTAGCGACGGCCATTTGTAGTGAGGGAGCCTCTCCGCCCCACATCTCACTGCTGCGGAGCGTCTTCATAGCAGCGCCTATGGACTGAGACGGGCGCAATCTCTCGGTGCGCTTCAAAAAGGGAAACCATCATTACGGCGTGCTCTTTACAAGCGGATTTCGGTTTTTCCTCCATCATTTAGACGGGGTTTATTCTTTTGCGGTCTTTAAGCAGAAGGCCTGATCGTGCAGTATAAAGGTGTGCGTTCATCGGTTGTTGAAGACAGCGGCGAGTGCGGCAGCGTGTCCCCGATGGCAGGGTGGAAAGACGGATCGGTGCAGGAGAAGTATCGGCTGGTCGTGGTGGGAGGCGGCGGCGTCGGAAAGTCCGCTTTAACTATCCAATTCATCCAGGTCAGTAAAGGCTCGCCGCCTTGCACGGTTGTTGAGCTGCGTCTGTGCGAGTCGGGGTTTAAAGGGGTGGATCTTGCTGGGAAAAGGGGTCCCCAGCAAGGGGGCTTATTTTCTACGGTAGATTGGGCCTGTATCATAGTTAAGGTTCGGTTTTAAAAAAAGCGAAGAAATTGTTTCAAAAATAGAAAAGTTTCCGATCTTGAAAGTAAGCCAAGTCATTTATCGTTACAACACATTAACCATAGAGGCGGGGAAGAAATGCAGAGTTTTGACACATTTACAAAGACTTTCACGCTTTCAACTCGTATGGCACATTGTACACCAGGTTGTTCGACTTAAATGCATGATGAGTTTTACTATTTAAATTCTTGAACGATATATCAGTTATCTTTAGTTTCTTTATAAGACCGCATGTGACACATGTATCTAGGCTACGCACAGTACATGCATACATGTATACATAGCCTAGATGCATACATATTTATGGGTTATTTATGGGTTATTTTCTCATATTCCAGGGACTAAGGAGTGATAAACGGAGTGTGAATGAATGATGTATGAGAGTGTGAAAGCTTGGATTACGACCCCAAATTAAATGATTTGCTAAAACAATTTTGTAATCATTAATCATTCTCAGAAATCGTCTAACTTCCCGACGGCGTTTTTTTTTTGTCCTCACTCGCAAAACGTTATAAACATTTAAACATAGTTTTTTTATTAAGAAGGGAAAACTGAGTTTTGTTTTTGCCCTCCGTTTGGGTTTACGGACAGGTTATGGCGAAATAAAACCTTATAAGGTCCAATTCAATCAGTAACGCGATGCTCTTTAATGGAAAAGTTTCTAACCCACAAACTAGTAGAATGTTTGTCGACATCAGCTTATATCTGAAAGGTCTTGAGAAGGGATCGTGTAGCTTTCTTCTTTGACACAAAAATGTAAATATTTTCCCGTACCTTAAGTAAATCCCAATGAAAAATAAAACGTGCCACACCCACTACGAACACCTGGACATTGTATCCACAATAATTCGGTATAAGATACTTTTGTGCCTCAGTAGCGTAATACATATAAATATAATTACATGTGCGCAGATTACTTTATGTGGTGAAAATATGCATGTCATAAAGATGTGAGGTTCTGTGTCCGTTTAACATAACCCGGTTGTTTGCGTATAAATGAAAGGCTTTCGTAGATGTCACGTTGTCATTGTATTTTTGGTATGATTTTTATTAACAGAAAAGTGCGTTTTGCGACATCAGCTAACAGTCCTTTTGTCTGAAGCAGCTGTACTCCCTAACAGCTGTACAGTGCAGCCCAGCTGTCCTGAGTCACCCTGTCACAGACGCCAGACATTCCAGGGGATGGCCACCAAGCATTTTGCTATATGGCTATGTAGAGTTAAAAAGGCGAACAGTCACTTAATTTTTATTTTACTTGTGGATTCCGTCCAGTGTTTAAAGCAGCAGTGTCCAGCTCCAAGCTCCACTCGATGCCCACAGCTGATGAATCCAATTCACCCAAACTGCTGGTGAAATTGTAACATTGTTAATGTAGTTGCTTAGCTGTGTTTCTCAAGATAATTGACTGTTTGAAAAATGTACTGCAGACTTGGACATAATGTACTTCTGTGAGTAGTCAGGAGTGTGGTCTTTTTTTCCCCAGGGGTTACACACATACACAGTGAGGCACCGTGTTGCATGTTAAACCGTTTAATCTATCACCTGTTTTAAATTTATTAATATTACCAACGTTTTTGGTTCTCATGGCAAAAATTGGCCAGAATGGACTTTATTACTCAAAGCTTAAATACTAGAAAAAACACTAATATGAATGATAAGTATTTTGTTTTGCTCTGAAATGATCTCAGTGTCTTAGATGCCTTACTACTAATATTATGATGTGGGCTGGGGGGCGGGACACACACACACACACACTGATACCCTCGGGTTGTTTGCTGCTGTTTTGTCTCCTTAATCATTTTATAACCTGCACAGCCAGAACTTGAGGGCTACAGCTGAACAATAAGCTCCTTCTAGCCTTTGTGGGTTTAATAAATTAAAACTGCGATCATTTTGCTCAGTATTGAGATCACGATCATTTAACATGATTGGAAATATCAAGCATGTACTGAACTTTAAAAAAAACTTGTCTTTTTATTAGCGGACTTCCTTGAACTGTGAATATAATTCAACTGAGAAACGAATAAAAATGGGCTGGATTCATAACACAGGATAAACGGTAGGATGCTGTGAAAGGAGATGTGGCATGACAGTCATTTTTTTTTTAGTTTGTTTTGATAATCATTGGAAGCCAAAATTGTAATTGAAATTCAAATCAAGTCAAGAGACTTAGTGGGTTTTGGCTTTTAGATTGATAT
>JAODLC010000021.1:3709955-3730495 GCA_026781145.1 Hippopotamyrus pictus | reverse complement strand
GAGCCTATCCCGGAAGCAATGGGCACGAGGCAGGGAACAACCCTGGACAGGGGGCCAGCCCATCGCAGATATATATATATATATATAAATAATTGGTGTTACCATAAACAAAAAATACCCGGAGGCAGTAACATCTAGCATTATTTGAGAAATTCTAATAGTAATTCTGATAGTGTTCATGCCATTTCTAGTTGAAGTCCTCTAGCTCACTGTTACACGAGTCCTGTGGTTTCAGAAATTATGTTTATATTTGATCCATGTTCAGTTAATGACCGTGGAACAGCTGAAATCCAAGCACTGGATAAGGTTGTCACTGCAGGCCTGGATAGTCCCTACAGACTGCTCTGATAATTGTGGGAAATCATGAGACACTGTTTACATCAGTGGGTCAGGAGCATGTTGGTGAGTTTTGGTGTCAGTTCATTGGACGTAAACGCAGTTAAACCTTCTGTATGTCAGCCTTTCTCGTGGGGACGCCAGGACGAATTTTGTCATGTTGAAAATACAGTCAAGTTTAACTTTTTCATCCTCGTTTCCTGTTCCCGCTTAATGTTTGTCCTCGTGGGAACGTGTTCAGAATCTGACCGGGACAGGAAGTTTTGGATTCTTGAAGCTAGAGTGAGCATCCCTGCACGTCAGGTCTCCCGATTCTTCATTGTGATTGGAAGATCAATGAGATTACTCAGCAGTGGAGAGTTTCATGATGATTTTTCGATGTCGCTATGCCGCTGAAAAAGAGCGGGTCAATATTTATCTTGATTAAGTAAAGTGGTTACCTACTTAACGGACAAAGGTTTTTAGAGTGAATCCAAGAAAGGCTTCTGTTTTAAGTCTTTAGTGGAGGGGGTGTACTTTTTTATCATTGGTCTGCAGCTGTTCTTGTTGTGTTGCAGACAGCTGAATCCAGAGGCAGATATCCTGGAAGTGTCCTGGGTTATCTCTGTCTCTTGCTCTCGAATAGGGTCTCGAGAGGGAGTGGCCCTCGGCCCTCGGCCCTTGGCCCCTTGCTCTCTGGCCCCGCTGGGGCTGGTTGTGATTACGGATATGTGAGGTCATCTTCCAAGCATGCGACTCTGGTCAGTAAATTGAATAAATATAGATCAGCTGTGAGCGATGGAAGCTACTGAGAGGTGCAGGCGTATCCTCCATGCGATGAATGTGGAAAGATGCAGCTTGTAAGTGTGGCGGGGCGGGGGGGGAGGAGGGGTTGATCACATTCCAAGTAATGAGCTGCCGATGCACTAGAAGCCTTTAATAGAAACCCCATCAATTTCCAAGCTGTTGTTTCTACGAGGCTTTGGGTTTCGGCCGTTTATCAGGAACTGATGCATCTCACACTACATTTTATGTATGAGAAGATGTTGTTTTCAGTTCGACAGAATTCGCAGGCAATTTCATTAACGCATGTTTTTTTTTAATAAAATGATTTATATATAGAGGAGTACTCTTAATACTCTCATGCTAAACTGAGTGATGTTCAGTATGTAACAACAACATCCATCATGCATTGTCATTTTTAATGCTTGGCACATGGAATAAATACATTTTGAAAGCTGTACAGCTTAAATTTGCTGTCCGGATTTTCCCAACATGTGAGTGGTTGTGTATGGAAATTATTGCCGAATTTAGCTTTGGGGAGTGTTTTTGCGTGTGCGCGCGTGTGTGTGTGTGTGTGGGGGGGTGTCACCTGTGGATTTCTCACATTGGCTACAGTGTAGGCAGGCCTTGATTATGCTCCATCACTGCAATGCATTTAATCAGTCTGGGGTGGGGGGGGGTTGTAACTAGCTATTTTTTAAGCTATTTCTCCTTGAGGAACTAGGGAACAGATTATGACTTTGCTGATTTCATGCCTACTGCAGCTAGCTAGTCGGCAGCTGAAGCGGAATCTGTGCTTTGAGGAGAGAACTTGGGTCACATGATGGAAAGGAGCCAATCATTAAGCGGCAGTGTTGGCGCCAGCTTGCATGGCCATGCACAGCTTAATGACACGATGTGCTCTGGGGAACTGGCTTTGGGGTAAACATTGCTCATGCTTGCATGTGGTCTGGCTGCGGGTTATGTCCACATTTCAGTTTTGGAATGATTCCTGTTAGATATGTTCTTTCCGGATGGTTCTTCTCTGCTCCCTGCTGTTATGTACGAAATGAACAGTCCGTAAAATGAAATTGCAAATTAATTTGGCCAGTCATGTCATGGTAAGCTAGCCAATATGTCTAAAACCCCTTGCATAAATACTGTAAAATGGACTAGGAATTCATGTCCTGTAATGGTACCCGTATGAGTTTCTTTTAGACCAGAGGTTCATGCCTCTGGTCTTTTGGAGGTGGTGTGTTAGAATACAAATAAAAGCCCCTGGGGGATTTTCAAAGTTGTAAAAGCCCCCGGGAGGCAAAGCGGCAGACGTGTGGCCCCGGGGGGATGCAGCCGTCATCGGAGCCCCGGCACTAATATGTCAACACACAACCCATTCCTTACTCTGTCACTGTCCTCCTCAAAGCCAGCGCCAGAGCCAGATGTAAAGAAGATCAGAAAGGGACTCTCACCATCTTCCAACATGGGAATGCTGTGGGTACCAGAAGGTCAGGATGAAGTTGCCTGTGGTGACCTTTAGATCCCTCTCAGAGCATAGATCAGGCTTCAGTATATCTGCTTGGAGACTGGAGAAGCTTTATCTACAATGTTTTTTCAGGAGTGTAGATTTAACTGATTCACACTGATTTCGCCTGGGGAGGGAGTGTTTGTCCATTTCGTTTAACCTTTCTTCTGATACGTCACATTTAAAGTGAGCATTTAAATATGCTTTTTGTTTGATTTGTAATTTTCTGCTCTTTCAAAGGCTATTTAAATGTAATTAGTTTGACACACACACACTCGTATCGGCAATAGACTGCTGAAAATAAGGTAATGTAATGAGAAAGCAAAGAAAAAAGCTTGTTTGAATGTGGACAAGGTGGAATATTTACTACACTTTAACTGCTTCGCTGTTGTCTTGGTAGGAAAACGGCGACTTAGACGAGAACGTACTGAACTTACGCTTTATACATTGTTTTTTTTTGTAACCGCTTTTGTTCTGAAGTGACATCAAAACGCACCGTAAAAAGAAAGTAACGCAGAAAATGTGCGGCTTGCACTTGGCTGACGCAAACTAACACTTCAAAGATTGTTTTGAGAAAGAAAGTCTGAGCTTCAGTTTGGGGAATTTTTGTTGGTTAATTTCATGTCTGCAAGATGTAAAATTAACACATCGACTTGACTTTCAGCTCGGATAACGCTCTACTGATACATCAGGTAGTATAGTGAATGGATAGAAGCAGGCCTGGATCCTGTTGTCTCTCAAATGGCCCAGCTGAGGACTCCCACAAAGAGCAGAGACGTCTCCCATGGGAGCTGTTGGGTGTCACCCTGACGGTTTCTCATTTGTGATCAGCAGTGACCCATATAGTGGGGAAATAACCATAGTTCTCACTGTGGTTTCTTTATCGCGAAGCTACAGGGGACAATAAGAGGTGGTATCGCCTTCATCTTGTAAACACCCACTCATAAACACCTGACTGCACTGGCGAGTCGAGGTGGCTGATTGAACCACGCGGTTACACTTCAGGTTAACTGCTTTATGGTGATTACAAAAAAAAAACACTGGGGGAGAGATTCTTGTTGTTTTTTTACATGTTTAACCGAGTGTTCTTTGGAAGCTCAGCCTAGCCACACTTAGGCCTAGTCGTCTCCTTGAGGGCATGTACGTTTGTAAGGTGGAATGGGGGTGGGGGGGGGTGGGGTGTTTGTTTCTCCCCTGCTTTCATTCATTTCCGGGAGGTGCTAATTACAGGGGAGCCGGACAGCTGTGTAAAGGCTTTGCAGATGTGCCCTGAAATTCTCTCATTTTCATCATTGGCTCCTCAGCTTCATCCATAGTGTCATCCATAACTACCAATGGTTCCCTGGTCACGCGTCCCACCAGGCCAAGGCTGGGTCTGCGGAGCCAGACTCTTGGGCCTCATGGAAGCTGGTTGCTGAATGGCTGAGCTGGCCTTAACTTGTGAAGAACCCTACGTCTTTTTCCATTTGCCCCCACACTCATACGTATCCCCCCTCCCCCCCAAATAATAATCAATCTCTGTCAGTGCTGTTCTGAAATGACCACTAAGCATGCGAGAGAGTCATTTTTCTCTCGGACGTGACCTGTTTCGCGGCGAACTCTCGACCAGCATGCTTGTACTTCTTGACGAGCCAGTGAGTGACCCAGCGTTCGCGTGGGACGTTCTGTTCTTGAAGAACATCATCTCGGTGCTCAGCGTGTCTTGGGGATAGCCTGTGCATTATCTCTGCAGAAGTCACTCAAACTCAAACGCAAACTCTCACTGACTGTGGAATGCACGTGATGTGGAGCTGTCATGTGACCAGGCCAGCTGATGTGAGCTAGAAGGGATGTGTGGCCGTTAGGCCCCAAAACAGTAGCTCAGGAAGAAGTCTGTCACTTCATCTTTGGCTGACAGGTGCACAAACCTGTATCACGTCAAAATTACCTCAAAGTCCATGTTTTAGGAAAGCGTTAGCTCTGATTTTAGGTGACCATCAGAAGGTCCCATGTTCTTTGGTTTTGTCAAACCCCAGACTTTATTTATTGACAGTTTATTGACTCTGAGTATGAAATATGTGAGAAAGAACATCTCATTTTGATAGATGTGACTTAGTATTTTTTATTTTTTTTAAACAGTAAAATGATGTTAGAAATCTGTGTTCTGCTTAACTGCTCACTGAATGCAAAATTCTGTCGGTGGCATTTGGCTTTGCTGTTTTAAGGACTTTTTGGCATTTCTGAGGGGGGGGGCATAGCTAGCCTTAGCCGTTGTATTTACTGGCAGTGAGGAGCCATGCTAAAGGAATGTGGGCTGCCTGGAGCTTGTCACCTAAGAGGACTCACATCTCAGCTTATTGCTGCCTGCTGTCGGTTTGTAGACTGATATATTAAGACGCTAGATGTTCATCAATTTCAATACACTTTCATTCACTTACTTTACATGTCTGTCATGTGGTGATGTGAAGACTTTCGCAGTATTTAAACAGATAAGATGTTCCTGTTGGTGGTTAGATAGTATCACAATTAGGTGAGTCTTTTCTGAATAATTACAGAGAATTTATGGTGCTGTTACATGGCATCTACACGTGTGTCGAGTGTCACGGAAAGAGCTCTCTGTGTGGCTCTGTGATGGATTGAGGTTCCTGCCTTCCGGACACTGCTGTGCCCCCAATACCCCCAGCACAGGCCACGGTCAGATTTAAAACAGGCGGATACGTTTCTGTAACATGCCGGCATGTTAATCTACTCGCAAATTAAAAGCCTGACTGCGGGCGGCACACGAAGGCTCCCGTAGCCCTGGGGAGGATCCCAGCGGCGCCCACGTGTGGCCAGGCGCCGCATTGAGCTTGCAGTTTGTCAGCGAACTGCCTCTGGTCGGGAATGACTGAAGGGCACTCGCCTCCCATCCCGGAGTCGCTTTTGTGTTTGAGAAGAAGAGGAAAGAAAAAACACGCAAGCCGGATTTGAAAGTCACCTGGGAGAGGCCGGGACAGAACGTGTCACACACGAGTCCCAACAACAGTCCGAGGCCCGGGTGTTGCGGAGGGCTGCTCGCAGCCCCCATATGTTCCTGACTTGTCACGGTTTTGTAATCTCCGCAACCTTTCCTCGCCCTTTATCGATGGCTGTATTACGGCCGAGCAGATAAAGGGGAAGTTTTTTTTTTGTAGCATTTTCTGTGCCATTGCTTTTCAGAAGTAGGATGTCCTTGGCGAGATACTTTGCTAAAGTTAAACACCTTCGTGGATTTTATCAATTATTTTCTACCTTTAATTTTGCTGATTATACTTTCTGCTTATTAAATATGATTTCAGTGAAGCATATCATACAGATTATGCATAATCTCTGAACATCAATCTTTTGCCATATATGTTGAGTTTTTTTTTTTTTTTGACTTTGGAGTTGTCCTGAATACCTTAGAGAAAATATTATGTTATTCAGGCAAGGATGTATTTCGATAGTGTGTGATTAATAATAGATCGTAACCAACCAGTGAGTAAAGATAACATGGAGATCCGGGTAGTAAGCACCACATCATGTTTAGCTTAATCCAGGTGAAATGGAACGATTGGCTGCAGATTATTTGTGTGCACATTATCAAAAATGCCTATTTCAGTAATCCACTTTTCAGCAGCGTTGTAATACATTAATCCCGACCCAGGGGAACGGTGGACTCCCACTGCATGGCTCTGATCCAAACGTGCGGGTTGGCCCACACCTTTTGTGTCCACTGCAGGTGTGGTGGGCTGTGGCCTGGGGGTTGGGGGGGTGGCGGGAAACGTGTGGTGTTTTCTTTGATACCCCACCAAGCTGTTGGGGCCCGTTTCAGAATGAGCTGGTATCGTGACCCGCATCTCTGTTTCAGAAAAAACAAGACAGGGTTGGAAATGAGTCATAGCTGTTTATACTCACTGCCTCACTTCTCTGGCAATCCTGTGTGGGCAGCCAGCAGACTTTCACACCGCTTTTTATTACCAATACACTGTATTTCTGCCCCCCCCCCCCCATTCCTGAAATCAGACCGCCTGAGTCTTCGAACCACCAAGGTCAGGGGGGACCATTCATGCTTAATATGCATATTATTCATATATTCCTATATTAATCGACTAAAAGCCTCTGTGTTTCTTTTATAGCAATAAATAATAGTAAGAACTAACTTAGCACATGAAAAACCATTGCATGACTCATTTACTGCTGTGATGATTATCGATTCTAATCATCTATAATCTGCTGAGGTAGCAGCATCATCATTTCCACAAAATATTGTGGCACGAAATGTTTCATTTCAAATTCTTATGCTACAAAAATGCAGCCTAACCAAATCTAGAATATTAATACATCTTTTTCTTCTGTTCAGTGGGTGCCGCTTTACAATAAGGCTACCCATATAAAGAGTTTATGAATGGTTTATAATCTGGTTATTAATTAGGTTGAAACACTTTGTAAATTATTAGTAGACATTTTTAAACAAGTTATAACACGGTTTTCTTTTTATTCATTTTATTCACTCCCATTTACAAGTGGCAGAAGGGAGCCTTATTGTAAAGTGGTACGGTTCAGTGTGTTGAATAATTTTTATCTCTATTCAGAAGCGTCTTTTTCTATGCAGTCAGTGTCCCTGGCTCTGTTTACAGAGGGACTTGATTGAAGGTGTTTTTCAAAGATGCACTGCCAGTTAATAATATGTATCTGCCAAAATACATTTTTCAGCATGTGACATGAAAGTTTGTTTAAGTAATGAAGGGGTAAAGGAGTGTATGGGGTTTTTTGGACATGTTCAAGGTGGAAAATTATGGTTTTAATAATACTTTTTATTTCTGATCGTAGTGGGACCTTTTAGCGCAGTGTTTTATCTTTTACATTTTGTTGAGTGACTGGGACTGTACTGGATAAACAGATGGATGGAGTGATGATTTTTAATCAGTGTAGGCTGACGCAAGTCATTGGGTCTGAAAAAATTAGGAAATTCTGCTTTTTTCCCCCACACTTCATTTTTGTTAGCAAGATGAGTAACTGTTAAAAGTGGGTGATTATTGAAGAAAGATACGAGATATGGATCTTGATTATGTCATTAGGGGAAGCTGAGGTGTCCATTGAATAACTGTTTTCATTGAAAATGTGCATCCGTTGAATAAATATCTAGAGACTTACGTGGGTAAACGCTGGATTCTGTGGAAAATGAGAACTCTCAGATTGCTCTAAAATAAACTACTTGATCAGTTTTTGGGCAGAGCTGTTCAAAATCTTTAAGTGATTAGATCATTAGTGTACCTCTGATTAGGAATCAAGCAGGGAATTCAGATGTAGCGTTATGCTGGTGAGGTAACACCCCTTTGAGAAGCTGAAATGTAGAGATGGGGAGAAGAGTTACTGCACATGGGAGAATGGAGGGTGGAGGTTGGTCATTTTTCCATCTTCCCGAGCCTCCTCCACGCCCAAGCAGCTGCTATAGGCCTGGGTGGAGATAAATCTGGCTGGCAGTCAGCCCTAAAGCGGCTGAGCTTGGCGCATCAGTCATCTGTCTTTCTTCTATAACCGTTTATCTAGTATCACGGAGAGCTTGGTATCTGTCCCAGAAAGCACAGGACACAAGGCTGGACATGGCAGCTCATCACTTTGCTGAAACAGGCCGTAGATGTTCCGTATGCTTGTCATGTCTCTCTGATGTGATGAGGAATTCCGTCTAATGTGCAATCCAATATGAATGGGGGAAAATGTAATGTATCTGCTTCGGTCAGGCAGATGCAGCGTTCTTCCCCATTAATCTGAGGTGTGACGGTTCAGACCTCTGCAGTTTCCATCGTCCTGTAGCAGCATTGTCCTTCTCCTCCTCAGTGCCATGCTAGGTGAGCATTGTGCTGCTGAAAAAAAATGTCTAGTGTCATTTCCAAAAGGACACTTTTTTTTCTGATAAACCGCTTGTTTTTATTAAAAACACGAGACACACAAACTCATGGTGACTAAACGCTCTCTTAGTAGGGACAGGGTCTCAGGCAAGGGGCACCGTGGATGGTGTCCTAGTTGAATATCTGTCCAGTGTTTCCCCTACCATTATATTAGGGGGGTGCCCTCCCCCCCAACGGCACCTCCCGCCCCCCCCTTGAAGGTCAAATTAATTTTATTTAATTTTATTTTCTATATAGCACCAGATCACAATAGAAGTCATTTAAGGTTACTTTTCCTGGTCTATATATTGTCCTTTTATTAAACAAACTAAATAGCCTTATGTTGTTTATCTTATTTACACAACAGCTTGTCATTTTTGTCTCTACACGGTCGCGCGTTCACAATTCTCCTCTGCTCTCTGTATCGCACGTGGCGGAGTTCTGCCCCGATGCGCACGCACAGACACACAGGTGAGCACACCCCCACCGGCGGACGGAGAGCGCGTCGGAAAATATGTGGCGCCAGCTGTAAACCTAGGGGAAACACTGCTGTCCGTACATTTTCTGTACCTGCTTGTCCTATTTATCCCAGAGGTTATTCACACGCATAAGCACGCCTTGGGGCAATTTACTGACTCCAGTGACTGGCGATCCCACGACGACACGGAGAGAACATGCAAACTTCATACATGGAGCCATGGTGGCAACTCTGGTCTCTGGTTTGAAGCAACAGTGCTAACCACTGCCCCCCCCCCCCCCCCCCCAGTTAAATATGTTCTTTTTAAATCTCTATGTAGCTGGTGTGGAAGGTTTTCATGTACCGGAATTCTTTGATTAGGGATAGTTTCCTCACCTTCTCTATTATTTCTTTTATTTAGTTGCGTAGCAGCCTTCAAAAGCAGCCCACAGACAGGTCGGCACACTTCAGGTCTTATTTGTGAACATCTTGTCCTTGCCATCATAACGTTTCTGCTCTCTGTGACGAAAGGACTCTGGCCTAAAATGGCAATTGCGCCGGTACCTTGGCGCATCCGCCTAATAGAGGGCTCCAGTGCGGGGATGGGCAGTGGCGGCCCCTCAGGCAGCCCTGGGAGAGACTTCTGGTAAATGAGCGTCCAGAGGTCGGGAAGCATAGCGGAGCCCCAGGACGATGGAAGCACCGCGTGCGTCAGAGCCTGGCGGCTCTCGCTGAGGTCGTGCCGGACTCGCGCCACATTCCATTCCTTTCATGAAAGCGGGCCGTCTGATTATGACCTCACAGACCTCTCCGCGTGATTCACCCCGGCTTCCTGTAGTGTCTGAAAAGGCCGGGGTTGTGTCAGCTGGGTGTACATAGAGCCTTATCAAAGCAGTGTTTTATAGCAGGCCTGCGTAAGAGAATGTGACATCCTCTTCCCCAGCTGCCATTCTGCTCAAGTTCTTCCTTTTAAATAGAAGCTGTCCCAATAAAACATGATGCATCTCAGATTCACTTTCACTTGTGGAGAGTAAGAAGGCCTGTGAGGTGCTGATACTGGGATAACTTTTCTTTTCACTCAAACACTTGCTGGGTTGTTTTGTGGCACCCAGAATCTCAAGGCGACACAGTCCTTGTCCAGCCTCTGGTTGCCACTGAGACGTCAGATGAAGAACTGTTCAGTTTTTCTGACCCTCCTGGCAAAACCAATGATGAGCGGCCAAAAAGGGGAGAAATTAGCACAAATTAAATTTTGGTTGGGACACACTCTGATTAATGGGGGAATCAATGGCACCCTGATTTTTTTGCGAGGGAACTGAGGTCGAAATGACTGTAAAGGTGGATTACATATTCTGTCAGTGGGAGGTTGGGGGGGATACCCAACATCAAATTTTAGTGATGGGTGGGGGGCTTCCCCTGCATGGTGACTGACACCAACCCTGTGTGCTGTGTCTACGTTATTTTTGTAGCAAAAGATTCTTTGCTTTACGTCACTCGGATCACTACTCTTAATAGCATATCAAATCATTACAAAATCAATGTTACGAAATCTGCACTTTACAGCCAAACCGGATTATTTTTAAATCGTCGCTATTTCTGCCCAGTGCTCCAGCCTTGATTCACTGCATAGCGGCTGCCAAATTCAATATAAATATGTCTGTGGAACTAAGAGCGAGGTATTTGTCAGCGTATGGTGCTCTCTGAATTTATTTTTAAACTCTGGATCTCGCGCACACAGATTTCAGGTACCCTGTTGAGTGACTTCAAACTGTTGTTCTTTGCTCAGGAAGCAGAGAGAGAATAAGCAATGGAGGTATACAAATATAATCCTCTTTGGCATTCTCTTTGCGAGCGAAAGGAGAGCAGGAGCCGTGGGTACAAACAGGGTGAAGGTCAAGTCCTCGAGCGAGTGGGTATTTCATGGCTGGCCATTGATGCGTCCCCCTGACTGAGTTCAAAGTGGGCAAGGGTTTCAGTGCACAGGCGCAAGCAAGGGGTGATCTTTGGCCAAATGTTTGATGCTTCAAACTGAGTCGATGTGGGGGCTGATCATCACCAGAGTCCTTTGTTCATGGCAAGCTTGAAATTTCACTCCATCAAACCTCAATGGGAAGCTCTTGGGGCTTGGAGATGGGGCATTCAACCTTCTTGGCTCAATGTGGATGTTGCTGTTGATTCTTCATACTCCAACAGGCAGAGATCCATCGTGACCAAGACTATGATAGTAGATAATACCCTCAACCGATGGAGAGGTTTTTTCAGGAAGTGTTCTCTTCCAGAGTGCAGCTATATCAGCATTCGAGGCCGATATACTCTTAGGCTCTATCCAAATAGTTACGTTTTCATTTAAAAACGAAGTCATTAGTCTCTGTTTCCGCCTTTTGTTCACACTACCCCAGAGTTTTCAACCTCCAAAAGAGGAGACTTTTGTAAATGCCCTCACATATGATACTGAAAACTCGGAGTTGCAGTGTGCATGACTGAAAAATGGAGATTTGAAAACGCCGACTCTGAAAGCACCCTAATTGGTCCCTACTCCTCACATGATCCTTCTCTGATTTGATCCCACTAGTTACAACCTATCATTGTCTGATTGGTCACCTGGTCACCTTACACCAGTGTTCCCCAGTTCTGGTCCTGCTCAAATACATCTTAATCGGCTAATTATCAGGTTTGGGAGGTGTTTTGAGCGGGGTAATCTGCAAACTATGGACTGTGGACCTCCAAACCTGGAATTAGGAAACCCTGCCCTACATGGAAGTAAACAGTATCCCAACATGGCGTTGTGGAGGAGCTGCTTTCATTAGCAGTTTCCTTGTTACTGACCTGTATGCAGCTAAATGGTGGGTTACACAGTGTGACTGCTGCAAACCAATTTACCCGTCACTGTGTTGTTCCGCACATGCCCAATGCAGGCTAATGCAGTATTTCTCAACCTGGTCTTTGGGGACCCCCAGATGGTCCACATTTCTTCTGCTATATACATTTCTGGTGGTTTTAGTGTGTGTGGAAATACTTTTGTAAACAATGTGAAAACTCCTGTCTGGATGGAGATTTTAAATGAATACATAGCAGTGAGGACATAGCCTATGGCTGCCTTGCTGTATTGATGATGATTCTCAACATGAAGCTCTTTCCAGCAGCTTTTGGACTGGAGGTGTGTTTCTGTGGGGACAAACCAGGGAAAAAATGCAAATGAACCATATTAGGTTTTAAATGACACTTAACACTTATATTTGCTTTCATCGACTTTGTAATTTTAGTGGGTAGATGATCATTTTAGCTGGAAAGCCTGAGCATTCCTCCTGATGGAGTGAGATGTTGGACTCAACTTACAGACGAGCAAAATCTCCCAGGCTTTGGAGTGTGGGGGTGTCTGGTACTGAGCTGCGCATTTGTCTATGCAGTGATCGACATCGATTATCTGTCAAAATCGGGAAGGACATCAAACCATGCTTCTTTACGGAGGAATGCCAACCAGGAAAGGAGAACCAGAGAGGGCTGGTTTTGCTGCCTCCTGACGCCCCACCTCTATGTTACGTCCCCCCACCCTCCAGGAGGTTTAGCTCATTGTTAGCTCATATTGGAAATCTTACATAATCTGACCCCGCCTTTAGCCTGTGGGACGATGGAAGGGGCTCGAAGGAAATATTTAGTACACAGTGCTGCTCGGTGGAAATCTTCAGTAGATCACAGCAGTGTTGGTCTGGAGTAATTGCCGCCTGTATGATAACCGTAATTCCAAGTCAAGACCCTAATTACAGCTGTTTCTATGAACAACAGCTTCACCAATCATGACTTTCAAATCCCGTCCGTCTGTTCAGCTTCACTGGGGTTTTAAACTGTTACAGACAAGCAGAAAACCTGCAGATGTTAATGTCCTTAGAATCCATATGTGACTTTAGAAACCTTTAGGTTTATTCTACACAACGGAAAACTTCTATGTGTACTTGCTGGGAGACTGAATACTGGTATTCGAGGGATTGTGTGTGCTGAGTACCATTACTGACCGGTTTTGGTTTCCTGCTGAGGACCAGCCCAGGTTGTAGATAGGTAGGGAGGGGTGCAGGTGCCCTGTTTCTCATTTTCTTCTCAGATAGTTCCTCTAGCTCAACAGGGTTGCGGGTTCAAATCGCAAGGGAGCACACCCAAAATGGAACCCTTCATTCTACTGTCAGTCACTTTGGATAAAAGCATCAGATGAATGTAAATGTAATGTTTGCATACTGACATGCAGATTGGAGTGGTCGGATTGGCAGCGGGGATCCCATTGGGTGGTTTACAGAGGGCGGCAACAGCCAGGCGAAAAACAAACAAAAAAAAAAACTCAATGGTGCCCTCCAACTCACTCTCCCAGTGGTGCCCTCCAACTCACTCTCTCCCAACATGTTCTTATTTATTGCCATTATTTATCCTGTTGCTAAGCCTCAGTTTGTGCAGTGTGGTGAGGGCTGTTGTGCATGGAAATGGCATGCCTCTCTGGACAAGCTAGACCCAGGTTCCCCAGTTCCAGTCCGGTTTGCAGGTTTCCCCATTCAAACATCAAACATCTTAATCAGCTAATTACCAGAGTTAGTAGATGTGCTCGAACAGGGAAATCTGCCCACCAGGACTAGGCAATGGGGCAGCTAATTTATGAAGTAATATAAAATAGTGTAACAATGCGCAGTGCAGGTACAAAGGCTGCTTTTGCAAGTTGCATTATTTTTATGATAGTTATGGGTAACCGAAAGAGAAAACGTACGGGACATATGATGGCTGTGTGTGAGGGGGGTGGCCTTTGGCTGACCCGGGGGGGAGGGATTACCCAGTTTGATTGGCTTGGTATGTCCCTCATTCCCAGCAGCTTGTCAGTATTGCTGGTCTCTAGCTTTGGCCCCAAAAACCTAGACTACAGTCCAAAGAGCTCGACAGCCCGGCTCCTTGAATGTCAGTGTTTACGTTTGCATGACATCCATCCGCAGCTCATCCCTGGCTTATCCCCAGCCCGCCCCCGTCTCTCCCGGAAATGGGAAAACATTCCAGCAGAAATGTTGGCCACCATGGAATGTGGCTTTGTTAGCTGTCTTGATTTGAGATGTCTTCTCACACCGTGTCAGTGTGACGCATTAAGGAAAAGTTTCACTGTTGTTTTAGTCTACTGAAATCTAGTGTTATGGTGTGTGTGTGTGTGTGTGTGTGTGTGTGTGGGGGGGGGGGGGGCAGGTCATATCTGAGTCAGTGTTTCCTCTTTTATGTCATGACAGGAAGGCCGTCTGAAAGCACTGCACACCTGTCATATGACTCTGTAAGGCCAGTGGGCAGAATCAGGAGCCAGTGTCTCCCAAAGCTTCTTTTGGTGGGACCAGCTGAACTGATCATTGTGTGGATATTTTTTTTTTTCTTGGATGTGTGATTTTCTCGGCGAGAGCCGTCAGATCGCCTCAGATTTAGGCGACATGGACGCCATGCCTGCAGGAATAAGCAGCAGATCGTTAAAGCATCTTTGAAGCTCAGGGTATCTGTTTATTTCGCACTCCTGGGTAATTATTGTATGGCAAGGTCATGTGATTAAACACTGAGGGCATTTCTTAGAAACTTCCACTCCCCCCCACAAAAGGGCTCATTCAACTGCCAGTTGTGCATGTTTGCTAGGCACAGATTTTATTGTTAGACTAGATCTCGAGTTCCATGATGCATACAGCATGTAGCGTCTCTGACGTCATGCCAATATATACAGGCGGCGTTCACGTCGTGAGGAAGTGGGCACACGCTGTGAGCACCGAGCATAACGAGCATGCCGCCCGCCCCCACGCAACCTCGCTCTCCCTTCACTGCAGAGCGTGGCATCGTCGCATGCCGCCACCGATCTGTGGCAGTGGCTTGGAACGGCTAATGCGGTCGCGGGATGTTGGTTCAAACCCAGGTTTCGGCGCGGGGCAGCCGTGGATCAGCAAAATAGAGAAGGGGGGGGGGGGTGAAAGTGGGGGGCAGGTGCTTTGGGGGGTGAGGGGACCCTGGTTACAGCTGATGCCATGGCTGAGATCCGTTTCTGATGTCATTACCCAGAAGCCATCTGTGGGCTGATGAGGACCCTGTTTCTCAGTAATGCAGACACGCGCACGCATACACTCGTGCGCAAAGCAGCTCACGTTACATGCTCTAAAAATGAAGCACAATTTATGCAACAGCCCCGTTTTAGGAAAGAAAACATTGCCAAAAGTGCGATATCCACTGCTCGGCTGTGATCTTGCGATGGATGTCAGTATGAGCTGTGCAGCTAATCAAGCAGGTAATTGATTCAGGCATTTAATTAAGGACAGCATCTCCCCCTCTAGGGCTGCAATGAATTTACACCAAAGGTATACACATATTTTCACAGGCAAAAGAAGTTGTCAGCTGTGGATTTTTCTTTGAAAGTGCAGGGACGATTTTCACAGAGCTGCATTTCAGCATTTGTGACCCCTTCGCCCCCCCCCTTTCATTTGATAACCTCAACAGATTCAGGAAGTGGTGAAGCACCCCCCCCACCCAAGACTGTCTGTTGTTAATGCACCTCCTGACAGAGGTTTTGTGCATACACCGTGAATGGGCCCCCATTGGTTCGCATCCGTTTCCTAGACTGCACCGCGGCATGAAATGGGAGGAAGCTGGGGGTGGTGTTTGTGCACTGGGATGGGATTGGGTGCCGGCCTAATTCACTCCGCCACACTCCTGCCTGGAAGGACTAACGCAGCGCACGGAGAACTCACATCGGTTGTACAATCCAGCGTAGTGATCTGTGTACGCCGACTTAATTTGTATCTTGCTTGCTTTAGATTATAGTTAGGAAGTCTGTATTTGAGGTCTCTATTTGCATTTTTGTAACTGATCTTTTTTGATAGAGTGATTTTAGCAGGATTTGTTTAAATGTGGAATGGCCATTTTTTTTTGTCTAGACAAGGCATGTGCAAAAACACATGCTGTGCACAGAAACATGGGGGTGTCATGCTTTTCTGCCAAAACCATAGTCCCCACAGCCCCCCCCCCCCCACACACACACAGACATGCACACACTTCCTGGGTCTGCTTCTGAATAATACATCAGAGTGGCCAGTCTGGGTGATGCAGACTTACATGTATTGCATACAGATGTGAGGAGGTTGACAGGTTTGCCCTGTCGGTCTGAGTAGGAGGAGGTCTGGGTATTTGGCCTGTGACACAGCACATGGCTCTGATACCCTTGCTTTGAAAAGGTTTGGCTTCCCCCCTCCCCATCAAATGACACATCAACTCTCTGTTTCAAACCAAGATAATACAGTGAAACGTGCTGTGAGAGCTAGGACAGATGTCACCAAAATGCAATGTGGTCATTTGTGTTACCATGATCACCGCAGACAAGTTAATTGCAGTGTTATTCAGAAACGCTTGCTGAGCAGGGACGGCTTGTCTCAAGCATGGTAGAATGTCTCGGGTAAACCGCTCGCGCTGTAAATAATGCTTACACGTCACCGGCAGCAGCCTGCAGACTGGGAAAGGTCTAGAAACCATGCAAAAAATGTGAGAAATGCATCGATGGAATGTCTCCCATGAACTCTGCCGGCTGCTGAGTTTGGATGCTTCCGGGGAATCTTTCCATCCAGCTGTCGGCCAAGGTCTGCGACTAATTAGCGGAGTTTGAGCACGAACATGTTGTTTTGACAGCAAACATATGACTCGACCTTGTTTTTGTCCCCGTGGACGGAAGTGCTATAGTGCATGTGCGGCCCCCTCCAAAACAAACCCACTTATTCTTGTTCTTGCTCACTTCCTTTCACCTGACTGAGCTGCAGTTTTGAAAGAAATCGAGAACTAATCCATCATAGCGTTCCTTTTCCTTAGGATTTGAAGTTCACGTTACAGAAGCCACCCGGGGCTGCTGGGGACTCCTTCGAGGATTCCGTGCTGACAGCAGTATTCTCATTTCCCTACAGTCCTACTTCGTCACTGATTACGACCCGACGATCGAAGACTCCTACACCAAGCAGTGTGTGATTGACGAGAGAGCGGCCCGCCTGGACAGTAAGTGAATCGACTGTGATCTGAGGAGGTGTGGCCGGATCACATGACACACTCACAGGAACATGGGCACTTAGGTGGGCAGTAGCTCTATTGTTTAAACCCCGCCCTTTCACACATTAAAGGCGTACTGCTTGTCTGTGATTCGCCGGCTAATTATGAGTCACACCGCAATCAGTCACAGTTGTATATTTTATATTACGACGGTTAATCGACCACAGTTAACCCAATGAATAACTCCCAGTTCCAGAGGCTGGCTGAACCTATGCTGTGACCCCCAAGCTTGCTCTCATCTGTATATATGTCTGTGTGTCTCATGGAGAACAAGATGGGGCAGACAAAAAGAGAATTTGCCCAAGGGGGTTAATAAAGTATCACTATTAACTACTAACTTAGTTGTTTACTACTAACTACTACTGTTCTATTGAATGTCTTAATTAATGGCACCCATCCTCTTAATATTATTTGTCTTTTTTTTAAAGAATCCCCCATAGTTTTTGGATGTAGTTTTTGGGGCTGTAATTAGACCCAGTTGCATGTTGTTGCAGCTACCCAGAATGCCGTGGGGCTGTCTTTGCTCTGGCAGTGACCGGCATGGCTGCCCCTGTGTTTCCTTGTCAGTCCTGGACACGGCGGGGCAGGAAGAGTTCGGAGCCATGAGGGAGCAGTACATGCGGACGGGGGAGGGCTTCCTGCTGGTGTTCTCCGTCACAGACAGGGGAAGGTGAGTGACCCCACCCGCCCTGACCAAACACCCCTCTCCCGGTCTGGCTGCTTCCATTTTGCCCTCTCTGGCCCCTTGCCCCTCTCCCTAATTGTACTCCCCTCACTCCTGCTCCAGATGAATCTCAACCCATCTCTGCCTTTCCTTCACACACTACCCTTCCCCACCTTAGTTGTTTGTATAAACAGGGGTGCAGCAGACACCCACCCCAACCTGGGTTGGCACCACGACTGAACTGGCAGTCACTCCCCCCACCCCAGATGAAAGTCAGCCGCTGTTAATGTAAAAAAAAAAAAAAAAAAAAAGATCCTGTTGTGCTATGTATGCCCCCCCTGTGGGACATGTCATCCTAAACACCATGCAAGTTATGAAAACTGTCACACTGAGTGACACACATAAAGAGGACCAAAGCTACTGAGCTGCCCTTTGGAAAGCGGGGTCCCAACCCCCAACCCCACTGTACCACCATAAACAGACGTCCCTTCCTCAGTTTATGTTACTCGCTGTTCAGGTCCTCTGTGCTGCCATTGTGCAAGATTTCATTCCTGTGTTGACCGGAACATTGTGTTTACCCTGCTGCTGGGTAGAAGCTGAGCTTTGATGTTTAAACAGCCCTCATTGAGCAGGAAGTGAGTTTTATAGGGGCCCGTCAGACGATAACGTGGCTTTCTTCACCCTCCTGCGAGCATGGGTTGTGATGGTATGATGGTGTTTACCCAGCATTCCCTGTGTAACGGCTCAGAGAAAAGGAAGGAAAACCGCCTCGGAATCACTGCGGTGTCACATTAATCCACGGGGCACCGTTTTCTGTTGCTTCACAGCTTCGAGGAAATTTATAAATTCCAGAGGCAGATCCTCAGAGTAAAAGACCGCGATGAGTTTCCCATGATCCTCGTGGGCAACAAGGCCGATCTGGAGCTGCAGAGGCAGGTGAGTGGTATGGCATGCTTCTCTGGGGGGGGGGGGTCAGCTCTCAACTGCCTGACGTTTTAATGTAGATCCAGACTGGAGGTCTGAAACTGCAAACCAATGTGCTTCTGCTCATGAAAACTGGATTTCAAAAGGGCTTCCTGGGATTGTCCCAAAAATGTAAACCTGGCACTGGTTAACAAAAATTGCTCTTATTTTTCCATTTAGCTGAAAGTAAGGGGAATACAGTAAAGCGCCCCTATCCGTAAGAGCTAATGAGTTTAGTGAGTTTGTTCTGGTACCCTAAGCACAGATGGAAATTGCTAGATTAGGAAATCGTTAAAGGAAAAACTGCGGAAGTAAGAACTGGTCCCCAGAGGAATGGAGAAAAGGAAATGTTCATGTTTGCTATGGTAACCATGCTCCAATGGGGCCCGAGGGTGACACTGCACTACCATCTAGTGGAAAGAAAGTGTATAAATATATCTGCTGACCCAAGATCTGAGACGCAGTGTGCTAGTGCTGTATGGGGGTCTTAAGCACTAATGCTCAATGGAAATATGCTGCAAAGAAAATGGGCAGATGTGACTTTACATTAAAGTGGACTGTAAGCATCTAAATGTACACATGCGGTATTAAGCATGGTAATGGGTGACGGACTGGTGTTCTGTTTAAGGTGCCTCTGGGGATAAGCTACTGGATCACTGTGATCCTAGCCTGTAATGGAGAAGTAGTGATGGATGGGTGGATGGATTGATTAAGAGCAGTAATGTCAAGATTTGTTTGCTGTGCTTTGTGAAGGCTTCTGAAAATCACCTTCAAAGGGTTTTTAAAATCCCTTTAACCAAGGTTAGATGGACTTTTTCACCTTCAGGTGCCACCAGATATATTAATAGTAATTGAATCATTCAGTTCAGCGTATTAGAGCTTAAAAGGTAAGCGGTTCTGCTGCAGACACCTGTCGCCTGCCCCCGGTGGCTCGCGAAGCCCCGCACTGTGATCCGGGGCTTCGTTAGCTTCTAGAAGTTCCTCCTTACATGCAGGCATGATGGGAAGGCCAGGGAAACCCAAAGCTACCCAAACATGATTGAAACAAGACGTGTCATGCTCCAGATACCAGTAAAATAACAATAAGAGTAATGGAAAAAAACTAAAGTAAAAAGCTATTAATATTTGATTGTTTATGATATTTTGTAACTACATTACTATGTTTTACCTAGGTCTTTTGTTCATGGTTTGTGCTCTTGCTTAATAAATCTATACCTCACCCAGCATATACAGGTAGTACAGGTAGGCATGATTTCTGGTTCCATTTGTCAAACTTCAGTCAGTTTTCACTTATGTTGCATTTGCTCAAAATGTTCTGGAGTAAAGACTCTGAAGTGAAATATTCTAACCGTGCTGGAAGAGGGCATTAATCACCCGTTCCCCACTCTGTTAAACAGAATGCCTTCCCTTCATATTCCCGGTTAAACGCAGTGAGCGTAATGTGTTTCATTTTCAGGTGACTCAGGAGGAAGGCCAGCAACTGGCCCGGCAGCTCAAAGTCACATACATGGAGGCTTCTGCTAAGATCCGAATGAACGTGGACCAAGCTTTTCATGAGCTTGTCAGAGTAATACGGTGAGTGAGTTTCTGGGGAACTGCTTAAAGCTCAGTGTCGTCGGTCTGGGGATTGAGGAACCATCCCCGATGCATACAAAGTAAAACACCATAAATGAAACGTTTGTCATACATGCCATCCTCGCTCAACACAGGAAGTTCCAGGAACAGGAATGCCCACCTTCGCCAGAACCCACCCGCAAAGAGAAGGACAACAGCGGCTGCCACTGCGTGATTGTCTGACTGGACACATCCCCTACCGCGCCCACATCCCCTACCCCACCCACATCCCCTGCCCCGCCCCCCCCACCCACATCCACGCCTCGTTCCCACTTCCCTTCTGACATCACTTCCCACGTGGATCCT
>JAODLC010000021.1:3682175-3709861 GCA_026781145.1 Hippopotamyrus pictus | reverse complement strand
CATGGATGGGTGGGGGCGGGGGGGCGGGCGCCCAGCTGCCTGCCTGCCAGTGGGCACGGAGACCTCACGACACTAATCGCTGCTTTTTAAAACTGCTATACAGTTTCACATTTTTCTACCCTGGCGGCATGTTTGTAATTTTCAACACAATGACTGACAACAATGTGACTAGATATCTGGGATGTTGATATAAAAAGAATTGTTTTTAGCTGAAGGTAGCTTACCGCTGCCGTCTGCAGTGAGGTGTGCTAATCAGACGTGTATGTCACGACGTTTTCACGCGTGCGTGCACGTGTTACTCGACTACTGTACATAAGTATAGATCCCTTGTGATTTACGTGAATTGGCTCTCACGCTGACACAGCCGCATGGCCAGATCCCGCTGGTCCTACACCATGAACCGTGAAGTCCACAGTGTTTGTGTGTTCCAGCAGGCCGCTTCATGCTAACCTTGTTACCAAGACGCGACCAAGATGCAGAGATTCCCGGCCTTCTGCTACTTCGTATCTCGAATGAAGGATATTGCCCATTTTATTCGTTTGTTGTAATGACTGACATCTGAAGTTGATCCTGTATTTCTTAATTCTATTTTCTCTATAGAAGGTTCTACTTACTATTTATACTTAAACTACTGTTTAAGGTAGAAGCTGAATATTTATGCCGAAACAAACACAACTGCTGAGAAGCATAATTTGGAGAACACATCTCTGTTATTTACTTTTAGAAACTTTAAAGGCAGCCATGCCATACACAGCGTGTAGTTAGAGTATGGAATAGTCTTCCTGCTAGTGTAGCGGAAGCTAAAACCCTGGGTTCCTTTAAATCAGAGCTAGATTTTAACTCTGAGCTATTAATTAAGTTCTCCCCAAATGAGCTTGATGGGCTGAATGGCCTCCTCTCATTTGTAAATTTCTTATGTTCTTATGTTGGTTTGGTATCCATGCAGGGATTCAGCATAGATAAAATCCACCTCTGTTTAAGTGATATCCGGGAAGTTTAGGTACCTCCATGTCATACTTAGTTCAGTTGGGATTGTTTCCCGTTAAGAGCTGTCTGAGAGGATTTTGGTTTGGCCAAAAGAAGAACCTTATTGTTTTGGGCTCATTTGTGGTGTCCACACTTTGTGTCTGTGGGCCTGTTTTCACCGTGCTTTTTTTGGCTAGGTTTCACCATTGGTTTAGTCTTCCTCTGAAGTATTAAACCATAAAGAGGACCTTATGTAATGGTGCATTTGACCATTGTGTAATATATAAAGAAAATGTTGAATGAAATTGAATGTTTGTGTTTGCTATATACTTTTATACATTATTTTCTTATCAGACTAGTTAACAAGTATTTTTATATGTTTGTAATCAAATACACTTTCAAGGCAAAACTGTGTATATGTACAAAAGAGTATTTAAAACTGTTTGCTTTGACTAAAAACGATTGCAGGCCCATGTTGTGAAGCTGTGATGTATACTGCCCCTAGTGGTTGAAAGCTGGAGACAGACACTTGGCATGCTTCCATCCAGTCAGGAAGCGTCCACTGGTGTGTCGGAGAATAGCTGCGGGTCCCCGTCCCTTGCTGATATCTTCCCAAGGGGACCGTTGATCGTATGGCTTGTCCTGCCTGATTGGACTGTGAATGGACACCAGCTAAGTGTTCCGTAGGCTGTGTTTGGGTGATGGGCACACTTGTTCCCCCGTCAACAGAATAGTGCATGCTGCCCATTTTTTTTTACAGAATTAATGTACCTCCAGTACGTATGGTGTTTTCTCGTAGGGGGAATAACTCTTACTTCCCTTATAGTTTCCAGTGCTATAATAAAATGACATGACTAAGCCAATTAAAACTTCACTGATTAAAGTTTTTTGTACGCCTATGTGTGTTTCCTTCTGCAATCGGGAATTTAACTGTTCTGGTAGTTAATATCTTTGTCAGCTTGGAAAAGATTCCTCCCATGTGACACTGCACAGATGATACTCTTTCTCACCTTCCCGGTTTATTTATAACATTGTTTTCTCTTCTTTATGCACATGGTGGTTCTCTGGACCACCTCTGGTTCCCTTGGCGCCGTCGGTGATGCAGGCTCGTTGTCCTGTCTGGAGCTTACATCATGTCTTCCTTGCCTGATGGCAGGCCATCTGGGTGACCTGGTGATTTGAATTTCCACCGGTGTGTGACCGTCTAGGTCAGGGCTGTTCAAGTCTGGCCCTCGATTCCAAATCCAGGCCTTCTTTTCAGTTCTCCCAGGTAGTCAGTTTAATAATTACTGATTCTGATTGGTCAGAGGCTCGCGGGGTAAAGGAAGGCTGGACAATCAGCAGTGCTCAGAACTGAATAGACCTGAGCTAGGGGATGGTGTGTGAATGTGACTAAGTGACAGATGGATATATAAAAATAAATGGATGGCTATACAGTATGTGGTGCACTGCCCTCTTTAATGCCAGGGTCTTATTTGAATCTACGTCTGTATTGTGATGTGATGTGAGGTTAAATGTTTGTCGGAGATGACAGTGAAATAATAAACATTTTCTGAGATCTAAACTTAGAAAACCCCAGTGGATCTTTCTGTTTGCTCAGATCAAAATATCTCTCTTGGAATAGCATCAGTCTTGAGCAACATCCCTGAGGAGAACTGTCTGTTTTCCATGACATTTCTGGACTACTGGAGCTGTCAGTAGTCTGATGCTAGTTGTCTCAAAGGCCTTGGCTTGAGAGGAGAAGGACTGTGTTTGTTCATGCTCTTTGCCATGCATGTGGTATGGGTCATAATATACTGAGAGCCTGGGCCATTTAATCCCATTCTCCAAAATCGCTTCAACCTAAATTGCGGGTAGCCGTGAAAACCATGTGGCCATTCTAAGTATCAAAAGTGAGATTGATCATCAGTATATACATAATTCTCAATATTGGTTATTTCACTTAATATAATATTTGAACCTATGCTGGAATGGCTCATTGCTGGTAAAAGCCCTATTTATGAAGCTGTTGGGCTATCTGGGTCATAGCCCAAAATAAACATGCAGGTCTATGTACTTCCCAGTTATACAGGCTTTGCACATTAATTACACTGAAAGGAAAAACCTCATTATACCAGAAACTGTTAGAAAAGATGTTTGTGGATGAATATCA
The DNA here is from genome assembly GCA_026781145.1 of Hippopotamyrus pictus. Taxonomy (NCBI): domain Eukaryota; kingdom Metazoa; phylum Chordata; class Actinopteri; order Osteoglossiformes; family Mormyridae; genus Hippopotamyrus; species Hippopotamyrus pictus. The sequence continues at coordinate 3,706,743 of JAODLC010000021.1, read as the reverse complement.
CGTTAATGTGTAGGTTGCCCTTTAAATATTTTAGTATTGACCATAACGATTTAACTAGAACTCAGCATCGGCAGTGCAATTTATCTCTGTTGCAACAATTGATTACATTTTTGCCCTTTTGTGTGTATATCCATCCGTCATCTTCCAAATGTTTATTTAGTACTGGGCTCAGGGCTGGAGCTTTTCCCAGCAGCGCTGGGCACAAGGCACACAGAATTAAACAGTTACAGACAGTTCCAACTCACTGAAATGCATGTATGTGGACTGCTGGAGGAAACTGGCGCACCATGGAGAGAACATGCAGATTTCGGATCACAGATCGGGGGCAAGGCGTCGCCTGAGGCGACAGAGCTGCCCACTGAGTCGCCATGTCATCCTAATTAAGCCTGAATGGCTTTTATTAAAATCCTGCCTATACACACTGATTTATACATCAGGATGGAAACAAAGCAGTGGGGTTTGGACACTCATGTGAGTTTTACCTACACTAAAATGCTCTCAGGGCAAAATGAAGAATGATTGGTTCAGAGAGACAAGCAATCACATTGTACAGGTGGGTCCAAGCTAAATGACCAATCAGATGTCTTGGTCCTGCCTCCTCTAGTTGCTTGGGCCACATCCTCTTAAAGCTGATTGGTTATCTCTCCTAACCAATCATTCTGTCCTCAGAACATTTTTTTTTAAGTAAAACTCCCATGAGCGGTTCGTACAAGCAATGTCAGTTTATTAGGGTTTTTTTTCCCAGTACTTAAAAGTGTGATGCGAATAGGTTCACCACTGCATAATAGCCAAAAGGAGAAATTGAGATGCATACAGAGAGGGTGAGAAAAAAAAAACAAGCCCAGGTGTGGAAGCTGGGGCGGCAGAACAGCAAAGAGATACTGGGCTTGTGTTAAAGCCACAGCCCAGGCTGCTAGAAACAAAGAAAACACACCTATCTGTAGATCTTAGAGAATGAAGGTTTGGTGGAATTCATAATTCATTTGGGCTGTTTAATCTTATTTTTCTTTTAGTTAAAATCAGTACGTGGAAAATATTTGTGCAGGAGGGAGTTTGATATTGGTGGAGACAGCTTAATAATAATATAAAGGCAGTGGTCAATTTATGGGGGGGGCAATTAAGCCACATTAAATATTGGGGGTTACACAACCCCCCAGGTTCCTATGCCCCTGATTGAAAAGGCCAGGAAATTTCAGGCTCCTTATTAGGCAGAATCTTCCCTTTACTTTCACTTTAAAGCACATCAAACAAATATTGCAACTTATTTAAGAGCTGGAGTATGAATGGTAGCTGTGATACGAATAAAAGCACCGGCTCCCTCATGACGGAATTGTTCTCAAAGGTTGGCAAAGAGGAAATGAAACACATCTCATTCATTTCACTCTGCCTGCCATTTACCTGTGGAAAAGGGTCACAGTTGGGACACTCTCAGGAGATGGACTTGTTTTCCCATTAAATGTGGAATCAATAATGCATGGAATCCTGGGGCAGGTTAGAAAGGCAGCCGGTGGATTCTCTTTGCTCTTCAGCCCCATGTTTAATTGCTGTCACTGTGTGTGTGTGTGGGAGGGGGGGGGGTCATCTTCACTGTGGGAGGATCAGCCCCCCAGCTTGAGAGATGGCTGGAAACCACCTCTGATACTGAGATCAGGGGGGAACCACAGGATCCGGAATCCCTGACGGTCAGATGGTCACACCTGCACATCACTTACCAGGCTCTGCCTCTGTCTATAGTGTTTGTAAGTGCTCTGAATTTCCATCCAATGTGATGCATGCACACACGGCAGAGGAGAGCTCCCAGAAAGCGCCGGTGCAATTTACAAAGCCCCCGAGGATGTGGAGTGACTGTCTTCGATTCCCACAATCTTCATTACGTATCTCCATCCAATCAGTGGCCTGCACTGTCTCCCTCAACCCGTAAAACAGAGCTATGTCTTCCTGCAGAATCTTTTCTTCCCAGCAAGGTCTAACTGGAACCCAGTAACAAAGAAACCACTCCCACTACAAGCACAGGCACATGTGTAAACACACCCCAGCTCTGAAGCACACTGACATCATTTCGCGCAGCTATTCAGTTCCCTGCTTCGGATCACTGTTCCCTAACTATACTGATGCTAGAAAAGCAATTTTTATTTATTTATTTTATTTTATTTTATTTTTTTTGCCATTTCAGCTATGAACATCCAGTCCTTGTAGGAATGGCAGAAAAATGCACATGAAACAGCCACCCCCACCCCCGGCGAAGATGAAACACACGCCGTTATGTCAATCAGCTTCACTGGCAGCGGTGAATCTAAGCCCAGTGCCTCAGAGAGCAGCAATTACTGTGACCTCATTGGGTTCGTCGCTCCAGAGCGGCAGCGGGAAGCCGCTCGTCATGGCGTTCCTTTCATGCACCAGGATCAGCGTGACTCAGAGCCAGTTGATGACAGTGAGCTGAAAAAACACGCTGCGGGTACAAAGGAGGGTGCCAGTGTCATCGTGTCACCATCGCAAAACTATCTACTGACTGGAAGATACAAAGCTCATTTTACTATATTCTATTAGTTCATGTAAATTCTGTTGGTTTTGCTTCTTTTTTTTAACTGGCAAGAATGTATTTCATTGCTGTTGCCAGCTGAAGTGAGCCAGAGTAAGAACTTAGGGCTCAGTTCAGACGATCTGTTCACCACGCCTTCAGGTATCCTCATTAATGACACCCAGCTCAGCCTTGTTAGCTTAAATGCCCCACTAGGGGGACCTAGCTGGATGGTTCGAGGCAGTGAAGGGAGAGCTCTGTTTTGACGAGTTCCTTGCTGGCAGAATGCAGGTCGTGACTCTGTTAATTGTATGCAAATAAAGATTGGTGCATTAAGGCCAGGAGCTCAGTGTGAGTGCCTGATGAGTTAATTCTTCCTCCCCAAACAGCGGTAACTTTAGGCAAGATTCTATAGCTAAAGTATTATAGAATAACTATACAGTTGTATTGCGTAACTGTATTTAAAAAGCAGAGTAAATAATTATAATACATGACCTAGTAGTTTTGATGTACATTAGCATGGTCAGCTGCCATTCTGATCTCACTTCGTTTCATGCATCTAAAGTTGTTAATGGACTAAAGGAAGAGGGCGTGCCACTTCCTCTATGCTGTGTCTCTCTTTTGTGTCAGTGGAAGGGACAGGAATACTAATGGCGAGGGGGGAAACTGGTGGAGGAGCTGCATTTAAATAGGATCCGCTGTGATGGGCTGGCTCGAGGCGTCGCGCAGTGGAGAAGAGGCCATGACCGGCTGCTGCTGCACCGGCTTTGTGTTCTACTCCAACCTCGACGGCTCCCTGAGGAAGATGACAGATAAAACACGCTCGCCCCTGCGGCTCCGCATTCGTCCCAGCTGTGGCGCGGGTCGACGTCTTGTGCAGCCTCAGCTGCATCTGCTTTCGGCGGGGGAATAATACCGTGGAGGATTGTATAGTACAGAATGTGATTTGTCTGAGTCTGTGAGGCTGAGGCAGGGGAGAGACAAGTAGTTTTCCCCAAGGAATCTAAGAGAGAAATGATTAGCTGGCAACATACAGCTAAATGATCCTCCTGAGGTCGGAAAACACAGCTCCGTAATGATCTTAAATGTTCTTGCTGGAGCACGAGAGCAGAATCGAGATTCTGTGCAGCGTCAGAAGACGTCCTCTGCTCTCTTACTGCCTCCTGCAAGCTTTCGGTGCTTAATCATCATTGATTTCTGCAGCAGACGTCCTCATGCACCTTTGCGGTCTCTTGGATACCTCCCTCCCAAGGTAGCAAATATTCCTCCCTGGAAAGAAGGATGCTGGAGCCAGTGGCAGACAGGCATACCCCCAGAACATCCTGGCTGGAGCCCTGACTGAAGAAGCATTCCATGCTCTAGCCTTCATTGTCAACACTGTAGGACAAAATAAGCACAAAAAGATTAAGGTTTCTTGTCCACCTAATACTTTGTATCATGGAGGCAGCAATACCCATTTGCATCCATATATGGATCTCTCTGATCCATTTATCATGGGATCTGCTACTACTTCAAGAAGAATTCTTTTAAATCTAATCAGTCTAAATTTCTTTGTCAGTTATACTGTTTTGATGAATATGAACGACCACAGAAGTTACTGCCCCTTCACTAACAAGTTGCAAGTTGGTGTCTCTGTATTTCTGAGCGCGTGTCCTGTGCTGGACTGGGGGTGTATCCCTGTATAATGAATCAGGCGGAGTTCCGTGTGCAGAACACTCCATGGCCTTTTACTCTCCAAAGCCAAAAGAGAATCCAGAACACAATGTCGCCACCAGGCAGGAAGTCAGAAACCCAGAACAGCGCAGAACAATGGCAGGATCAGAATCCAAACTGAGAAGTCAAGAAGCAAGCAGGTCAAAACATGAACTCACAGTGACATGAACTCACAGTACCACCAACCGAGGACACAAACGACCAGTATTTAACTAATTACACAGAAAATGCTCAACAGGTGAAGCTAATTTCCCCACAGGGATTAATAAAATGATGATTAATAAACAAGTTTGGACGATAGGGAAAGGAAGTTGGATTCAGGCTTAGACTGAACTGAGATCCTGATGCCCTGCCTTGTGCCCTGGATTTCCTGGTTTGCTCTCTGTAACCTTGTGAAGCAGAGACACTCATATTCATATTCAGCCCGGGAGTTTTATGCTAAAGACCAGCCCTATAAACACTGACATACTTTTTATTACTGACTGATGTACAACTGTCTTTTAAAATGTGATGTGTTGTTGTGCTATGATGTGAATGATATGGACTCATAATCACTAAATGATGCGTTGTGATTCACATTTTACCAGCTGTTTTAACCCTTTAACTTACATATCCTTATTTTTATCTTTCATATTTGTGCCATTTTAAGCTTAAGTTTAAGTTTAACGGTTTGTTTCAAACTGAATTTCATTGTATGTTAGTGTGACTAGTAAGGGGCAATTGTCCACTAGTGATACTAGTGAGAGTCTATTTGCCCTTACTAGTTACACTAGTGAAGGACAAAATGACCACTAGGTAACTAGTTGAAGTGTCTTTTGCCCTACTAGTTACACTAGTGAGCGTAAAAGTGTTTACTACTAATACTAGTGAAGGCAAAATGCTCACTAGTGGTACTAGTTGCACAAAATTCTAATCAGGAGGCAGGAAAGGGGTAAACATTGAAGCTTCCTATTGGTTCTCCAGCAAAAGCTCCACCCAGTCAAAATGTAACCCTATAAAGCCTGGTGAGCTTTTACTGTCATTCTGCCTGCTCCTAGCTTACAATCCATGCAGAATAAAGCAGGAAAATGAACCTAAAAGGTATTAAATCATTTTAGTGTTTGTACAAATACACTTTTTAAAATATTTCCTCCACAGACTCTCTAATGTCGTACATAGCAATGCTGATTTAAGAAATAATTAAAGTGGTTTCCTAATTTTCTCCAGAGCTGCATGTAGGTTCTTTCAGACATGTTCATTAGTCCCGTATAAGCAGGTGTTAAATAATGTGAATGTAAATATTAAATAATGTGAAGCCCACTGCAGTGATTAGACTTTGGAGGTTTGAACTATTATCAGTGCAACTCAAGATGTTTCATAAGTTCACAATGACATTTTAATAGTTTTCAGAATGATAATTGGCTCCAGTTATGTCCGTTTAATCATTATTGCACTTATTTCTAATTAAGTCACAGAATGGGGAGCAGCACAAGACAAACTTTTATGACAGACCTGGGGAAACAGATTTCAACGCGGACTTAAATACAGGACATGACATCAGAATAAACGCAAGACAGCTGGTACGCTGGGAATTCACACGAGGGTAATGAGGTGGGCGTGGCACACACGAGGACTGGAAGCGCTGGTCATGACAGAACCCCCCCCCCCAAGGCACGCACTCCAGGCGTGCCCCAAGGGTAGTGGCGGACAGGACAAGACTGGGAAAACAGGACCTAAAAAAACAAGACAAAAGCATCACCAGGGCACAGGGAACAGAACCAAAACACAAAACAAGCACAAGGGCAAAAGCCAAGACAACACCTGACACAAGACAGGAAACGCAAACAGGAAGACCAGGAAGGGAGACACAGGGGAAACACCAATGGAAGGGACAAAAGGACCGGGAGTGAATGGAGGAACCACAGGGGGACAAGGAACTGAGACATGAGAGACAGAGGGATGAGGAGCAAACACTGAAGGCCAGACGGGAAAGATCGGGGGGCAATGGGGAGCCCGAGGGAGCCACAACGGGTGACGGGTGGCAGCCGGAGGGGACCTTAGGCGAGTGAAAGGCCGAAGCTGAAGGGACCCCGGGCGGCCAGGAGGCAGGAGCCAGAGGGGACCAAGAAGGGGCCGAGGAGGAAGTAGGAGGGACCAACGGAGGGGGCGAGGAGGAAGACGAAGGGGCACCAGCGGAGGTGAGGAGGGAGCAGAAGGGGTCCACAGCGAAGGCAAGGAGGGAGGGGAAGCCGCAGCAGGCGATGGCACAGCCACAGCAGGCGGAGGCGCTGTCCACCGACAAGCCATAGCGGAGGGACCCACAGTTGAACAATGAGGAGTAGGAGGCCGGACTGCAGGCGGCCAACAAGGTGTCAGTGAGGGACTGCAGGTAGCTGATGAGGCGACAATGGAGGACCCGCAGGCGACAGCTTAGCAGTAGCCCCGGGGACCGCAGGCGGACCGACCCTGTCCTCTCCCTTTACAGGACACCTGTACTCCCATTCGAGCTCCTCCTCTCTCTCCATCAAGGGGGGAGGCTCGAGGGTCAGGTAGTCTGGGACCTCCTTGGGGACAGGAACTGGGGTAGCGGGAGCTGCACCAGGTGCGGAGGGTCTGGAGCCTCAGCGATGGGCAGAACTGGGACCTCAGGTGTGGGTGGAGTCGAAGGTGCGGCCGGGGCCTTGGGCGGAGCAGAGATAGACAGAGCAAGGATGGGCGGAACAGAGACGGGCAGAGCAAGGACGGGCAGGACATTGGACACAGCAGGAGCCTCGGGCGAAGCAGAAGGTGGGGCTGCTGCAGCGGCTGGGACCGAAGCCTTGCTGGGTGGTGTGGTAGCCGCCGGGACTGGGACATCAGACGTGGGCAAAGCCTGGGCCAGGACCTTGGACAGAGCAGCAGGCATCGCCGGGACCTCAGGCAGAGCAACAGCCATAGCAGGGGTCTTGGGCGGAGCAGCAGCCACAACAGGGGCCTCAGGCGGTGCAGTAGCCGCAGCAGGGGCCTTGGGTGGAGCAGCAGGCCTGGCCCCTTTATGGACACTAGGGACCGGCAGGTCAGGCTTGACGGACAGCACAGGCAGGACAGACAGCACAGGAACCGGCGGGTTGGGAAAATCAGGTGCCAGCGGGTTGGAAACATCAGGTGCCAGCGGGTCAGACAGAACAAGCAGGTCAGGCAGAACAGGTGCCAGCGGGACAGATGGGTCAGGCAGATCAGGTGCTGGTGGAACAGGTGGGACAGGCAGAACAGGCAAGTCAATCAGAGGTAGAACAGGCATGTCAGGCAGCATTGAGGGCAGTGCGTCAGCCCCTGGGACTGAACCCCAACCAGGTGGTGTTGCAGCAGGAGCCTCTGAGGGTGGCTGCACAGCCATCGGGACAGGATCCACAGGCAGGTCAGGAACTACAAGCAGGTCTAGAATTAAAAGCTGGTCAGGAACTATAGGCAGGCCAGGACCCTCGGACAGGGCAGAAACCTCAGGGATTGAAGTTGTTCCGCAATAGGTGTTGCCCCTTTAAGGGCCTTAGGGACCCGCGGTATAGCGTCCAATATTGCCCTAGCCCCTTTAATAACTGGGCTTATTCCCAGGAAGGGATGAGCTGCCTGAGCTGGCAGCACAACGGCCATATCGCGGATTGGAAGTACTTGCCTACTGGGCTTGGTGGTGGTGATGTGCAACTAGTGGACATTTTGGCTTTTACTAGTATCACTAGTGGAGATTTTGGCCTTTACTAGTGCTACTAGTAAGCATTTTAGGTCCACACGTTAGTAAGTTGATGAAAAAGCTTGACTAGTAAGCATTTTTGCAGTACTAGTATGACCTAGTCGTGTACTAGTGCACCAGGATGTCTTACTAGTACAGCCAAAGTCTGAACTAGTACAGCAAAACGGGCTTGATATCACAGGTATCTGAATATGCTCAAATTACTTTCCATATGCTTGTGACTGGCATAACGGTTAAGCGACCTGCCAGAAATTCTCACGATCTCTCCCAATTGACCTGTTGCAAAGGTAAAGGTATACACACATATGAGTACAGGGTATCATGTGCTGGGTCGTGTGTCTCTGTCAGAGATCTTTGGACTATAAAATGCATTATTTCGCTCTTTCCATCCTGGTCAAAAACTACCGGAGGTTAATGGCTTCCAACAAATTTCCTGCACTGTAAATACTGTTGGCTACTTTCAAGCTCCCAAACTGTATTTAAAAGTCATGGCAGCTAATGGAGTTTCTTTCCTCTGGAGTCAGTTTCATTATCTCCTTGGCAACAGCTGTAGATGTTAGTGAACAAGCAGTTCTCTGTGTGGTTTGGCGTGATTGGGAGATGTATAAAACACCTTTATTATGGAACAACTTATTCTAACACATGCATATCCTCCAATCATTTATGCTGGTCAGGATTATGGGGGGGGGGGGGGGTTTTAGAGCTGTTCCCAAGTAGCGTAAGGTACAAAGCAAGGGTTACATCCTGGATGGGATGCCAGTCCATTACAAAGGACAGATATTCATACACTTTGGTGATTCAGAGACACTAGTTTATCTGGATGTTTTTGTGCTTTGGGTGGAGTTTCCAGAAGAAGCCTATGCACTTAATACAGAGCAGAGGCAGGAAATGAAAGCACGACAGTGAACATCTGTAGCAACAGGGTTATCTGCTTCATCATCTTAGCAGTGTTGAGCTATTCATTATAAATATTCTCCTTATGGAACTTACCTATACACAGTCAGAAAAAAGGGTACAGCCCTGGTACTGTTATGTTCTCCATGGTGCAAACAACATCTCTGCACGCTCATGAGAGTTTCACTTACACAAAAATGTCCTGAGGGCAGAACGAAAAATGATTGGTTCAGAAAGATACCCAATCAGATTGTACAGTAGGTGGGGCCAACCAATTAGATGTCTTGCATGAATTTCGCCGAATAGGAGAGGGGGATAGGGCACGACAAATATTATATTTGTCCGTGAAAGTAATCTGTGTCAGTTGGCCGATCCATCTCCATCTTTCACCGGTAAAATCTATAGGCCTATACCTAAACTAAAAAGAACCATCAGACAAAGGTAGAAAATACTTTTAGGACGAACTTAATTTTAAAGCTGAAATATCCTGCATTGATGTTATCGGCAACTTATAAAACAATAAAAACAGAAACGGTGGATTGACCCTTTTGCAATTATTTATTTATAAAAATGGAAATTTTATGTGGAAAATAAATTAATGTTTTGTTAAACAAACTCCGGGCACAGGTCCAGCTCCTAGACCTTTCCTGCGCATAGAGAAAGGGTAGAACAAGATTTGATCTCAGTTAACGATTTCCATCTTAAAACAACTGGGAAAAATTAACAAAGGAAAACTGAAACATCAAAAAAAGACTGAATATTCGATATTCTGGAGATTTGTTACTTGCAGATCAATAGACCTATTTATAAACTTTTTGGTATAAGCATTTCACAAGAGCGTGCAAATACTTTTGAAAGAGTACGTGAATATTCGGGTCGGTATAACCAAGTGGGGAATATGTCAAGACGTAACTGTGACAACAGGGATAAGCATCACAGATGCTTTCGGGAAGTCGTGGCGTTTTTGGGCTGATACGGTTAGGTTATCGGGGCATAAATTACTAGGGAAATTGGAAGTGACGCAGTCCTTGAAAGCCGTGATCAGCGTCCTGTAGGTGTCACAGCGCTGGGCCAGACTACCGCGCCATGAACAACTTCTGCGAGTTTACTTCCCCGCGTCTCAGAAATGGTACGTCCCTCCCATTGTGAAGCCCCCTTAAGTAAATCATTTTAGCTCGTTTTGAGACTCGCCTTCAGCGGCAGCGGATCGGCTTTCCGGCTGTGCTTTTCAGGGCAGGCGATTCGCAGCTGCTCGCCCCAGACTGTCGGACCAGAGCATCGCGGCGCCGTTTCCATCTCTAAACGGCACCGCTGACCATGATGGATGGTGTCAATGGCAACAGGAACATGTCATATAGCCGATGGAGTTATGACAGGTAGGCTGCGTTGTTTTTTCTTTTTACTACACTTTTTCTTTTGCAGTATAAGGCATCACGCCGATCTTGCTCTGCTTATACACGACTCATTACACGGTTTACCCTATTGACAGTGTGAAATACTCTGCTTGCAATACATACCTGTATATCACGGTTAGTGGGCAAGTTGTGCATCGCCTGTGTGAGATGCATTTGACTGAATGATACGCGCAGTATTACGGCGTGTTCTTGCGAATGCTTTTATTACTGCGGTCGAAACGTCTTATTTGGATACTGATTTAGACAGCAGACTGATAAAGATACCTCTTGTACTGTATTTTGGCGACAAACTTCAATAACGGTGACAGCTCATAAAAATAAGAACTTATTTTTTTCAGTGATTAAAGTTTCTTCATCATATTTCATTGCATTTATAATTGCATGCAATTTCTTGCAATTGGTCAGATTTGGTAACGCTTTGTTTTCAAAGGATTTTTGAAATCGCATTGATCATTATTTAATGCAAATAATCGTTTTCTGGGTAATGTATTGTACATTCTCCGTTATATTGGTCATTGATGCTCGTGGTTTTCCTGGTTAGGGATCGTTTCTGTCCTGCTAGCCTGCGGCTTTTTGTATGTGTTACTATTCAGCGTATCGGTAAGTGTAGGATAGCCTTGTTTTAATTCAGCTGTGTTTTACGATACTGTCACACGCTGTAGACCCACTTGTCGAATGTGCTCTTCCCCTGTATATCCGCTGATAAACCCCATAGGGTGATATATTTTGTATTGTGAAGATGCTGATCGTCGGACACGGGGGGCAACATGTAGCTCCCTCAAGTCTTAATTAACACAACGCCCCGCAGCTGCTGCGGTTGTTTCTGCACAGTCTTGCATGCATGTTTTTAGATTGGTATTCAGTCAAAGGATCCCAGCGATCCTTAGAGACTGTCACTAATCTTCTGGGTCTCTGCAGGGCTTATTGTCACTGAGCAGGATGGGGTTATTTGGGGGGTGCCTCATCTGAGACCCTTGCATCACGTGTTGCCTTGAATAAACACTTTCCTATGAACGTGATGGTGTGGCTGACTGCTTCTGGTGTATGGATCTGTCCGCTGCTGGGGTCTTCGCTGATGGCGGAAACAGCTTGTTGATGAGACGACCAACACAGGAACATAAGTGCAGGAGTCAAAGCAGCCCCACTAACAACACAATTTAATGTCCTGCTGTTTACTGATGAGATGCTTTTGAATTAATTCTTTACATAGGTGAGTTCAAGCAATTTGACCCCTATACTTCCTGGTTAACTGATACATTTTCTATGTACTCATTTGTATGGATGCAGCAAAGTGGTGGCAGGGATTATTGATACGGCTTATCAGCCCTGAGACGTTTCACATCTTGCTATGTGGTGCTTTATGGGTCCTAGTGGTGGTAAACGGCGTGCCCTTTTATTGACATGCATATTTCCAATTGGGTTGGATGTTGGATCCTTGGTAGGTCAGGGATTGAGAATCTGTGGGTCCATTAACATCCTGGAGGTGACCGGGGCACAGGGACTTGTAAAATAAGCCTCAGATGATCCCCCCCAAGGTGCAAAACGCGGCTGGCACTGCTGGGAACTTTGGCTGTATTACGCAGGAGAGTGACCAACATGTGCAAGTAAGGTATGGCTCACAAATCCTCATATTTGGGACTCCTCATGGCCTTGTGTTCATAGTGCAGGCCAGCATGGCTTATCTCTTCAAGACGTGTGTTGCTCATATGGTTCAATTTAGTTGTTGTATTTTCTTTTTCATCTTGGGAAGAACATAGGATCTCAGAATATGGAAAGTATTGACATGCTGTGCTTTTTACCACCATTTATGGAAGCAATATGAAGATTCTCAGTGCGCTTTTTTTCTGATGGGTGTATTAGCAAATATGGAAAACGGACTTTATTGGATAAATGCCTACAGCTCCCCTCATGGAAGAACAGACCATTTTACTTTGTGCTTTGGGGAGTAAGATCATTATTGGTTATGAGCAAAGGGGTATGAGTGTTGATGTGTCATGCTAAGCAGAAACGGCGATGGCTGTGTGTATGTGAATTAGCCAGGGAAATATCACAGAGGATAATACTGCCTTCAGTTATCGCTGGCTAATTTAATACTCATGTTGTGGTAAGACTAAAGCACACAAACTTGAAGAGCGAACTGATGCTTTCAAGACATGGCAGTTTGAACGTGTCCTTGCTTTGACAGACTAGCAGGTGTTTCTGTCATTATTCACAGTTATACACACCACTGCCTGTGTCATCCATTACTCACTGCCTCCCACTGCGAGATACACCAGGTTCTTTGAAAGACATTTGTGGATAATGTTCCTTTGGTATTGCTGTGAAGATGTGAGATTGTGGTCAAGAACAGATCGATACTTTCATTATGAATTTGCAATTAAGCGTGCCCATCCATCCATCCATCCATCCATCCATCCATCCATCCATCCATCCATCCATCCATCCATCCATCTCCTAACCATTTATCCTGGTCAGGGTTGTTGAGGCGTCTGTGTCCTCTCCCACGCAAAACATGGAATAAGGCTGGGGTACACCCTTGACATTTTTGCATTCACTTGTTTTTTGTTCCCTTTCTAGGGTGTTGTAACAACAGGCAGTCCCCGAGTTAAGAATATCCAACTTACGGACAACTTGTACCTACGAACGGACTGCTATAAGCCTATAATATTAACCATTTGAGTTAAATACAATGGTCCGTGATAACGAACGCACGCACTCCTTTTGTGGCACTTGTGAAAACATTGCGTGGCTCCAGCACTTCTTCGGCTCAAGGTGCAGTGCAGCGCCTTGACTTGGCAGACTTGGCGAATGGATCTCGTTCGTAGCCTTTGACTGCCTGCATTTCTAATAGTGCAATGCAAATATGTGTGAAAATGGGGGGGGAGTGTCATGGTCAGCAGTGCAGCTGCTTATTCATTTACTGACAAAGTTACATCGCCCACAAGGGAGTTTTATCAACATGCACTCCAGCTGCATTCACTAAAGTCTCCAACCTTCTTTTTTTATCATTGTCTGATTGTAATTTTTAAAAGGACTTGCTCCGAAGAGGCCTCTGTCCACAGCTGAGGGATAGCTTACTTTATAAGCAAGTTCGCAACAAAGTTTTGGTTTTTATGGGATTTGACAAGGACTTTCCTGACCAGCACCAGTTATTATCCATATTGTAGTAAAGAAATAAAATTTCTTACAATGTGAATTATTATAAAAACAATCTATTCCTATTCCACAGCAGTATGATTAAAAGCTGTACATGTTTTTAGTTCCTATATTTGTTTTTGTTTTAAAAAGATTTTAACAGTTAACTCGTGTCCCTGGGTTCTTTGCTCTAACCTAGAAGGCGTATATGATTGTTATGCTTATGCTAATCCCGTTAGCAGACAGTGTATTATCTCAATTGCTGGAGGAGATTTGATGGATGCCTGGGATTCTGAATGTAAACATGGCAGTTTCAACACCTGTACACTATGTCAATCAGTTCTTGCCTCAGGTCCATAGTAATCCACCGAAGTATGTGGTCATGCTCTAAACCAGTGTTTTCCAATGCAGTCCTCAGGCACCTGCAGACATTCCTTGTTTTTGCTCCCTCCCTGCTGGGAGCAAAAATGTGGGCTGTCTGGCAGGGGTCTACGAGGGAGCAAAAAATGTGGACTGTCTGCAGGTAGCTGGGAGGGAGCAGAAACGTGGACCAGCTGTGGGTACCTGATGACCAGGTTGGGAAACATTGCTCTAAACTAGTATTAGTTTATCCCCAAACACTCGTTTTTGGGGGAAACTGTCTCAATGGATCATTGCAGTGAAATGTTCAACAATGGCTGTTGAAATGAATTCAGCCTAATTTGGCTCCTGCGATTTTCCCGTTTATGTGGAGGGTGGAGTGACCACACTCTGATGCAGTAATGGGGATGGAGAGCCTCTTTGGCCCTGGTCTGGACGGCAGCTCCAGCCTGCAGCTGGCGGGGTGCTTCGTGGTCTCTCGACCTCCCCCTATACCCGCACCCCCCTCCAGATTCGCTGCTGAGTCACTGGTTGTCCGTTGCTGTGGTTACTGTGCAGAAAGATCACCTTAGCCTCTGTGTAGACATCCAGTGTCAGAGCCCCTGGCAAGCTCTGCAGCCTAGCTCACTTCTGTTAGGCTCGGACCTGCATGTGAACCTACTGGAGTCACAGAGCCCTTCAGCAAGGTAGCGCAGCGAAGCTTTTGAATGTCGACCATCCAGGGTAGCATATTCTCACTCCAAAGAAATGAAAATTTGCTTTATCTTCTATCTGTACAAGCAGGAGTATAGAGACACATTTGAATGCTTCTTTTCGCACTTCCCATCTTGCTCACCTTGTGATGGGATTCCGAACACAGGATTGGCTATTTTCTGGCGCCCTTGGAGGTACTGTATCAGTCTTCTGACTAGGGGTGGGAATTGGCACTGACCACCCGAATCAATATGATATCGATATATGTTTACCGATTCTATATGTATCACAATTTTAAAACAGATTTTGCCGAAGAGCATTTTAGCTCTACATTTAAAGTCAAAGGCAGTAATGCTACATGCATTCCCGGTGATGGGGAAGTTACTTTTAATTACTTTTTTACTTATGATTAAAAGTAGTTAAGCTTCTAGTTTAATATAGCAGTTAGCTACACTACAAGCTACAGAGAAAAAGTAGCTAACTACATTGAAGCTGTTTTATTCTTAATGTTTCATACTTAATATTTGTGCTATAGGATAGTCTTAAAGCAAATTAATTACAAAAAATGCAAATCATGATATTAAAAGCTGAAATGAAAATCTATATTTTTAAACAATGTAATGTCAAATCACAATAAGGTTTTCAAAAAGGTTTCTGTATTTGGTGTAAACCAAGATGCTTCACAATTGCTGTGTGAAAATTAGAAGGGTTGCAATAAAAAAAAAAAATTTTGAATATCTGTTCAAGAACCAATGTGCTCCTATGCATTTTAATGAAAGTGTTTAAAATATTATTTGCCATGAAGTATTTTTCAATCCTTCATTCATCCCCAGAGGATTCAAGCAAAAAAAAAACGTGTCAGAAATACCTGGCAGTTGAAAATACCCGTCTTTGTAGAGAGAGAAAAATAAAAATGGCTGGTTGGTTCTTTATTTTATATGCAAAAATTATCATAGGTATAATATTCCGTATAATAAAATTATATCATCTTTAAGTCATATTGTTGGGTGTTTTTTTTAACCTTTTTATCATCATTTTCTTTCTTCGTTATTGTTACACAAACAGATACGAGTATATACTGTACTGTGAGCTAACATCAATAGCAGCCTGAGCACGAGACGAATGAAGAAGCGTCTTGCCGGCGCCGTCACGTTCTCAGAATGATCGCGAAGTCAATCAGTCCTAAGTCGGATACGTCGTAAGTGGATGACCTGTAGTATTTTTTAACAATGTAGCGTTTTACCACAATAAATAGCTACCTGTAAAAAAAAAAAAAAAAAGTTACTAGAAAAGCTACAGCATTATGCTACTTGTGGCTGTGAATTGGTTACAGCTAGTGCTTGAGAGCGCAAAGATCCTCCCACATCACTTAAATCAGTAGTATGGGAACATTTTGGCTTCCCGATAAATTACTTCGACAGACTCGACACTGGAAACAGATAGAGCAGCTGAAAAGAGTGTCTCGCGGTTCTGTTATACCGAACGGATATTTTTCTGGAAACACGTCCAACGCCCTAACTCTTTTTGGGGGTGAGGTGAAACCCGAGGGAGGAGTTTTTTTTTAAAAAAGGTGTGAATAGTTCTTAAATAGTTTTCAGGGAAGAGGTATAGAGATATTGAATGAAAGTTTACATTTCACACACTTGTGGTTAGTTGTGGTTTTAAATTCAGATGGTGCAGGAAAAGTCTCTACATACTTAGTCGTTCATGATAGCGCTGGGTCAGTCCCTCAACAACATCAGTTAGGGAAACAAGATCACTGCTGACCAAGGATTCAAGCTGATGGACTTCTGATCACAGAGTCTTATCCTACTGAGTCACACACTGACCCCCTCCAGGACTGTCTGTTGGAGATTGAGGTTGGATTTGCATGATCAACTGACTTGTGTTTAGCTGGTGAACCATTTGTGCATGGATGTTCATAAGTGAATGCAAAAAATGCTTTGTCGTCTATTTTATAGTGAATTGTGCTACAGTTTGAACACAGTGGTTCAAAGAGTTGCTTTACTTAAAAGACAAAAATAGACTGCAGAATTTATTTGTATGCCAAAACTATAGCTGCTAATCATGCAGCAAATATCAGTAGATAGGCATGGAAGGCAGCACATGAGGGATGGAGGGAGAAAAACAGAGAAATACTGATTTTGTTTGTGAAGCAGCTGCAAGGATCAGCGATTTTATTGTCATTGCGCAGCTGGTGACACTCGCACAATGAAACTGAGCAGCAGCTTACATTGATGCACCCATAAAACACATATGCTAAAGAAATTAAGCACAGTACCTGAATACAAATGCTGTTGTTACATTTGAGATTCTAGGAAGGCTGGAGTCAGGATGTTGCACAACAGAATACTGGGCAAAATGAGTAGTACTGGGCAACAAAGTATTGACTGAGTACTAGACAGACTGATTCCCCCAGGGGAGCTGGATGAAGTGACCGGGGAGAGGGAAGTCTGGGTTTCCCTCCTGAGACTACTGCTCCCGCGACCCGACCTCGGATAAGCGGGAGACAATGGATGGATGGATGGATGGATGGATAGACAGACTAAAGTGCAGAACATAAATTTAAGGACATGACAAAGTGCATGATGTAAAGTGGAAAAACAGGAAATGCATAGTAGTGCACGTGGCAGCAGGACAACACTGTAGTGCAGCTGTGGCAACTAATTGGGTCATCAATGATGGGAGGGAGCTACCCAGGTAACGATTCTAAATTCTGAGAATGTTTACTGAATGTTGCGATTCAGCTATAGAAACAAAGTGCCAAGTTTTCCTGATCTTCCCCGAATGTTATCCCACTACTACAACTACTACTACAATTAGTGCTGGGCGATATGGCCAAAAATGTTATCATGGTAAAAAATGTTCATATCAGTCGATATCGATAATTATCGCTACAAATCTCAAGTCATTATTTCTCTCCAGTATAAAGGCTGATTTTTACTCCTGGGTTAAAACTGAAGAAAAAATATGGTCAATTGTAGTTATAAACTTTTATTTATCTTCAGAATGTAACAAACACTTGCCAAACAGTAGTAATGGCCAAAATGACACTTCTGGAACAATTTGCTATGTTTTCTGATCCCACTAGATGGAACTCTCTGTTCAAAACAGGGCTCAAAGCACGCTCGCTCAAAAGGAAACCAAAACGGTCATATGTACCAATCGGCATTTCGCATTTCACAAGTCTGAGGTAGATGATGAGCGGGTGGTTTTAATCATGGGAACGCTGCCCCCGGCATTCTTCCTATCGGTTCTTAATACTCTGTGGATTATTACTGTCGGGATTTCTCATGGACTGAATTTTACTGTGGGTTTTCCTTTTGGATTTTTCTGGAATGTCCTTATTGAATGGGTTGCTTTGGGCTTGCTCTCCCGTTGAGTTGCCCTGTTGTTTTGATGGTTTTGTCTGTTGTTTGCCTATGTGCCCTATTGCATTCTGTTTTGTGTTTGATAAATAAACTAGTGGCATGTTGTGTTAAAATTATATTGAACTTTCATCACGCTTCTGGCATATCGATATTGAGGAAAATTATATTGCAATAATTATCATTATAGTTTTATCGTCCAACTCTAACTATAATTTAGAATAATACATCAAGGTTACAGTGAGAATGTTCTCTGCCAACTTTGAGAAGACCTATAAATAACTTTAGCTAAAGTTCTGGGAATGTTCCCTGTTAGCTGGGTAATTCTTCTGGGGAAGATGCTGTTTCTGGGTCTAGCTGAGTAGTGAGGTATGATGAGATATTTCACCAGATGGCAATAAAGTTAAAAGCTTAATGCTGGGGTGAGTTGGGATTGTGATGGGGCTGAAGGCCCATCAGAGGTAGTGATTGTTGTAGATGTCTGTGGTGTCTTGCTGTTGCAGGCCAATGATCTGTTCAGCTGACTCAGCCACTTGTTACAGGGATTACTGATCAGAGGCAGAACAACAGGTGCACCACGCTGTTGCACATTAGGTCAGGATACTTTCCATAGTACACTGGTAGAACTTTGCCAGTAGTTGTTGGGGCAGTCTGGCTCTTGAACCTCATTTTGAAAAACCAGCGCTACTGTGTCTCTTTGACTAGCGAGAAATAATTGACAGTCCCTGTGAGGTCCTCAGTGATGTGAATACTAAGGAACTTGAAGTTCTATATTACATCTCTATTTATGTGGACAGGGAGGTTTTCCCATATTTGGATCTTCTAAAATCTGTTACGAGATCATTTGTTTTTCTGGTGCTGAGGGCCCGGGTGTTGGTCGAGCACCAGCTGGCTGGTTTTAGCACTTCCTCTCTGCTTGCTGACTCGTAGTTGTTGGCGATCAGCCTTTTAACAGTAGTGTAGTGGTGATTATGATGGCGTTGGAGATGGAGGTGGGACAGTCGTAGTGATGAGCGCCTTGATCAGTGGGCTCATTACACAGCTCTGTAGAGCTTCTGTGCTGAGTGGAGGAGGAGGGGGTGCCCATTCAGACATTTTGATGTTGGCTGGAAATTCCAATTACAAAGTTGTGTGTTGGAGTTTGGAGACCAGCTTTCTGGGAATTGAATGCTGAGTTGACATTAGTAAACAGCCTTCTGATATAGGTGTTATGATGGTATCTGAACAGCATAGAGAACAGCTGAGATGGTCTCTTCAGTTGATCTCTTTTCCCTTCTGGCAAACTGGTATTTGTTCAAAATGGGGGTTATGTTGGCCTTGATATAGGCTAGGAGCAGTCATTTAAAACACTTCATTATTATGAGACAGGACATAAATCATTTAGATTTCAGGATGCATTTCACTACGTGTTGTACTTTGTATAACTATTAAAGAATCTTGAATCATGAAACTTGCTGTGGACGTTGGTACTATAATTATTGCTGGTGATGTTGGGGTGGAGACAGGTGGGGACTAGAGTCTGGGACAGTGAGAGGTTACAGATATTGCTGAAGACCCTGCTGACTTTACATGGATGCCCTGGTATGCCATCTGGTCCTGGAGCTTTGTTCACGTTCATCCTATACATGGCTAACCTGACATCAGGCATGTACAGTGGCGGAACCTGATCATCTGAGGGTGGTGTGGTCTTATGGCTGGCTCGTCCAGAGTGTGCTGGAAGTCGCCAAGCTCATTTGTTATGGGCGGTATTGCCTGTGGCTGATGCTGCTACCCTTGTAGTTCACGGTGGACTTGATACCTTGCCACAGTATTGATTTTTGAAGTGGTCTTTGGTCTAATTTTGGGATGGGCTGGCTGCATGCGCTTGAGATATTTGTGTATGTAAGCTATTTATCCATCTGGTTGGGATAGGAGTATTGTGATGAAAATTTTGTAGCACTGTTCTGAGATCAGTCTGATTAAAAGGCCCCTGCCACAATGAAGATATTGCCGGAGTATGCTGTTTGTTGCCTGTTGGTGAGCTGGTTAAGTGCCTGTGGTGGTATGTAGTCAGCAGTGAAGATGACTACTGTGCCTTGCTTTTAAGCATGATGAATTCTCCAAAATATTTTCTGCAGCCTAAAATGTGTTAATGGAAATCTGCCTCATATTTTTGAATGTTTTAATTATTCACTCATACTTGAATGTAATGAGTGGTCTCTGAAAACTATCCATATTTGCAGTGTGAAAAGTGGGAAAGCTAAAGGTCTTCTCATTAAACGAAATAAAAGCAATTTCCTGCGTTAATGCAGTGAAATTGCACTGTTTTGTTTTATTAGGATCGATTGTTCCCAAACATTGGTTCGTTTTTTATCTCTGCCAGAAATCTCAGGCATGTTTTATGTGGCTCCACTTCTAAGCCACTGCATTTAGTATTCTTTTTCTAGTTGTTTAGTGTGATCTCAGTCCATGGTAATTTGAACAAATTTATTTTTCCTTATAAGAAACAAAAATATTTGCATGGCTTCTGCACAAGTTTCTTTGAGAAAATATTCCATCATTACATTTCAGTAGCTATTGAATCTTGATGTATCTCATGACCTGACCACTCTAATCCATCTTTGCACGTTATGCATAACATCGTTTTTAGATACATAATTCCTCAGGAATGTTGTCCTCAGGAACATCACCCCCTATGCCATAATATTCCAAATATTCGTATTTTATATGTAAATGTGCAATGTTTACTTTTTTTGCTCCCTCCCAGCTCTCTGCCAGACTACCCACATTTTTGTTCCCTCCCACCGGGAGCAAAAACATGGACTGTCTGGGGGTCCCCGAGGGCCGGTTTGACAAACGCTGGTTTATAGCATACTCATGCATTATACTGTTTAGTTTGTATTAATGTACTATCTGCTGCATATACACATGCTTATTTCTTACATCAGGGTTGTAGGGAGTAGGTGTTTGGTCTTGCAGGTAAACACTCATTTCCAGCGAATCTTAATTTTATCTTGCTCTTTCATTAAGTCATCCATTGAGATTTTATGTAAGATTAATTTCACGTTAAAATGGTTAAGACCACTAGGTTTTGGGACACCATCAATTTTGAAAGTGGTGATAACAAAATAATTGATGTAAAGAGCACATCTCTTGGTTTGTCTGCTTCCCCTATATCTGGTTTCACCTCATCTGTAAGTTCGGTTCCATACTCCCATGTGATTCAAGGCTGATTATCACCATGTGACAGTGTTATTCATGGGCTGAATCTTGTTTAATGGTATGTAAAGTTTCAAATTTCCCTTTAATTTATGTCTCATTCTGAATGACTCAGTAGCTCTTTACTTAGCATATGATTTTTTTTCTGTAGAATATGAATTAATTAATTACTGTATGATTTGGTCGCAGCGGCACTTGAAATCAGTGGTGCTAAAATCACAAAATCAATTTGGTGCTCAGTTTTAAGAGGACATCAGGTGCAACATTCCTGCCCCGAAAAAAAAAATGAAGCAAAGAACAGATCTGCTGTCAGTGTCTTGAGGAGGTCAGCTGAAATATTCCCGGCCCTGAAGCTTCCGTTTAAAAAAAAATAAAAAGTTCTAGTGCCCCTGGGCTGAGGAGAGGGAAATGGCTTTTCTCAGGCAAGTGAAAACGGATACTCAGCTTTCGAGAGAAGAAGATGGGTCCAGTGGAGAATTTGCACCTGTTTCCTGAAGTGCTATGTTTTATAACGGGTGAAAGGGATAAGGAATTGCAAAATGTCTGGGCAGCGTCGCTCCTGTGTCACGCAGAAGGCTGCTCTGTATATTGGGTTTCAAGGCCCAAATGGTGGGAAATTAGCAGTTGTGTTCCACTATCCTCAGTCAGAGTTGTGCATGGACAAGATCGACATCGATCTTGTGAGGGGAGACTCGGAGGCAGAGGAATCTGAGAGATGCTGCGTGGTCCAGAAATCGGGTGACTGGGAGGTTTTGAGTTGGATCGTCATGCTCCCATTAAAATGGAATCAGGTTGATCAGCCCTGGTGTGATTTCAATCTTCATAAATTGAAGACTCTGGTCTGACTGTGTCATTTCACCAGCGATAGAGCCAAGTGTAACTCGGCAACCGAAGGGAGCATGCTGTGGAATCAGCCTGTTTTTTCTTATTTGATTACATAAAAGGGGAAATACGACTCCGTTCTTTTTAAAAAGAGTAAACTTTGCAAGGAGTTGTAGTGCATGCAGAGCCTCGGATTCTGATGGCATCCTGTGTTGCCTCCCTTCACATTGCTCACCACACTTGTCCCTCTGAATGTATAAAGTGGACACTTCCTTCACCTTACAAATCAATAAACTGTGACGTAAGCATGGTATCTTCTCAGTGATGTATTGCCCTTGTCCCTGGATGATGAGATTGGAGAGAGAGTTCTTTACACAGGACTAGTTTTCATGCCCAGTGAAGTAGGGATGTACTGATCCACTTTTCTGGTACCCTGATCCAATCCAAATCTAAGCCTTGTGACTTCACAGTATTCTTCCGTATGATATTTCTGTGAGTGCCTAATTATATTTGTTGTATTAAGTACACTCTGTTACTACCTTCTCTCAAAAGGATGGCTTTGCAAGCATTGTCTGGAGATGCTGGCTGACATCTCGATAATAAAGCCCTGTGCCTTGGGCTTACTGCAGCTTGTGATGAAACCTTACAATCTGCGGGAGTGACGTAAATGAGGCGGACGTGGGAAATTAAGTAGGGTGGGCTTTGGCTCAAGTTGTGGTAGCCGATATTGATTGATTAAAAAAAAAAAAAAAGCCTGGATCGGCCCTGATTCCGATCTTTGATATCACCTTGGGACATTACAGCAGCCAAATGCCGATGGCTGCCGGACACCATAAAAGCATTGCTGCTGATGCTTTTGATAGTCCCCAAAACGGTTCTGACGGATATGAGGTGCACCATCCTTGTCATAAGCAACATCTCAGGATATTTCCTCTGGTGGAGAATTACATATAGATTCATTATGAAGCACTGATTTCCTGCCTTGCCTCAGATTCTGGCCTGGTATAATACTGAAATATATTGACAAATTTAATAAATATTTTATAAAATATAGTGATTCATGCACTTGCATTATTAGTTGTGCAGGTTTCACAGCTATGTCACAAGCATTGTTTGGCCTTCGTGAAGAGAGGAACTTCCATTCATCTACTGTAACCACTTACCTTATTCAAAGTTGCATGGGCACCAGGCAGGGAACAACCCAGGATGGGGCTCCAACCCTTCAGAGGGCACTCACACCTATGGGCAATTTGGTAACTCTAATCAACCTCAGCATGTTTTTGGATTGTGGGGGAAAACCAGAGAACCCAGAGAGGACCCTATGATGACATGGGAGAACTGCCACACACATGGAGCCAGGGTGGAGATTTGAATCCTGGTCCCACACATGTGAGGCCGTAATGCCAACCACCATGCCACCCCAGAGAGGAACTTGTTGAGGAATAAAACTGAGTGTAATATTTAAAGTATGTAACAATATATATTATTGATATTTTAGGATGTATTTTTTTGTGATGGTACGGGAGAAGTTAAGACATGTAAGACATTAGTGCAGTAGTCACCCCTCATGCCAACTTGCACTGGGACTCTGCTCTTATACATGATCGGTTATTGGCACCAAGACCCCAAGTAAATATGTTTTCCCAGGCTCTGGACTGGTGGGGGCCCAGAGTTTACCGATCTAGTAAGCAAAATTTACTGATTTTGTTGGGGGGGGCAGAATTCTGTGCTACACCCCTGAGTCTGTTGATAAAGATGTAGAAGTAAGACATGTAGAGTATAATGAGAGAGAAAGCTTGTTTTTTTATTGGTATTTCAGGAAAATACCTTCTAGTTTGGCATCATCTTCTCGACATCCATAACTCAATCATCTCCTCTACGCCTCACCTTAAACTCCTTATGCTGGTGATGTAAGTGACTCTTATTCTCTGTTCAAGCACCTAAGCTTGACTAAACATATATAAGATATGGTCCGGAACAGCATGTAAAATCCATGGATCGCCTGCAGGCCATTGGAATAGTTATACTTCATTGATCCCATTGAGGAAACACCCTTTATTGCTTTGCCCTCCCCTTGCTTTCCATGAATCTTGGGGGTAATGGTCAAAGGGCAGCCACCTTGCAGCTCCCAGGGAATTGGGGGTTAAGGGCCTTGCTCAAGGGACTGTGGGCATGTGACCATTCTGCTAAGGCTGGGGTTGAACCAGTGACCTTTGCCTCATGGTCATGCCAGATTGACCCGCTGAACCACACATCACCCCAAGGAAGGTGCGTCAGTAGTAGATGGATCAGTGGCAACCACTTTGAATGACTGCAGTCGATCAGCTGTCCCTCATGCTTCTCACCGTCTTTGGCATAGATACCCCTCTTAGTTAGACAGGCGATGCCCACAGCAGGTCAATCAAAAATTCCAAATGAGTATTCTGGAAAATGAGGAAAGTCATTTTCCTGCAGAACATAGGCTGTCCCCTCCCCCTGGGAAATCTTGCCTTGGTTATGGGTCAGGTAAATGTTCACCTCGAGAGAATAACAGTAATCCCATTTCACACCAGTTCTGCCGGGTACACACTGAGCACCGTTCGAGGGGGCCCAACTACATTCAATGACAATTTCAGCCATTTTTTCCATTTTCTCCAGAGCTGCTTTTTTTTCTCTTTTTTGCTAAATCTTTTCTGGCTAAGGTTGGTACATTTATTTTCATGATTGGGGTGGCGGGGGGGGGGGGGGGGGGGGGGGGGGGGGTGGG
>JAODLC010000021.1:3666755-3680812 GCA_026781145.1 Hippopotamyrus pictus | reverse complement strand
GTGATTAAGTGTGTGTTTTTCGCGAGCTGGTTGCTGCTGCGGCGGGGGCGGGGCGGAGGATCGCGATGCCGGCTCAGCATCGTGATGTCTATCGGCCATCGGTGATGGACGATGGCATGGTCTATCGACCCAACTCTAGTCTCAAATGAATTAGCGGTTTTCAGGTTATATGTTTCAAAGCAGTGGGGATGTCAAAATGATATTTTGTGTTGGCAGATAATGCTGATGTACTGGCTTGATTCTGTGGTAGCTGGCAGCTTTAGATATAAAATGAAGTGACTAGCACAGATAAAGAGAGAAGAAGGATGAGACCTCTTGCAAAGAACAAGTCTGAACTTACCGGAATTTTCGGAAACGCTAAGCTCAAGACAGTCCTGTCCTATTTCACAGCCTGTAGACTATAAGAGATCCCAATTAATCCCCGAGGTCAAAATTTCATCAGCGACACGAAGTCAAGGTCCAATGCCCCCAATAAAAAATTTTCCGAGAGAGTCTTACTCAGCAGATTTCGCTGACCTGGGTGTCCCCGGGGTGCCAAGTGGGGAACACAGAGGGTCATATGGTCCGATTTTAATTGTGTTTCGGTTCAGATGACTGGAATCGGCCGTATGAGTACCCATGGCCTAAATAGTTTAGAAACTGGACTACACTCGCTGGATGGCTGCGGATGCTGTGCGTGTTGCCCAGATGGTTTCGTCTGGCGGAGATCATGCACATTGACTGCACATGTGGAAGATAATTGGTTAGGTGTCTCCAGTAGGTGGCAGTATACGGTATACAGTATTTTCGAAAGCAGCACTACTCTGGCATTTTGGGTGGGAGAGTCCCAGCTAGTTTTGTAGTAAGGATTTCAAAACACTGTGGTATGCTGTATTGACTTAAACTGTTCATAAAAGTTGACCCGTTTCACTGCATTGTTTGTATTTGTGTTTGCTGTAATACATCTGCCCTCTACTGGTCTGGTGGAATATCGCTGCTGTATGCCTGAACCGACCACAACCATCCACATCCGCAGCCAAATGTAGTACGAACACAAGCTTCCGTGAGCACGACTGTCCATATCTCGAAAGCGGAAAGGTAAAGAATGAACTAGACTTTAATAATCTTGGTTTCCAAATGTTGGGCAAGCTGGTGTCCACATACATGTGGTCCTATAGTGTATGTCTGTTCTCTCAGGTTGCTGTTTCATAAAATAAGACACAGTACTTATATTAGCATTGATGTTATAATAGCAGTAGCATAACACTGTTGCTTTCTTCGTTGTCTTATAATTTATTTTGTCTGTTTACAAAACTGTGATTACTTACCAAAGGCGGTTATTCACAAGTAAATGCCAGTGTTTGAAAGTTGAAGTATGACTACATTTAATAAGTCACACTGTTGTCTGTCAAACTATGAATTCAAATTATACTAACAGAACTGAAAGCATTTTTTAGTATGTGGCTCATGGTGGTCTTTTTCATGAATGCAGTAGTTTATTTCTCCAAAAACATTTGAAAATGCATTAATAGCAGTGTGCCTGAACAATGAAAACAGTCTGTGTGTGTCTGAAGGTGGTTTGGTAGAAAGCCAGAAAAATACTCTTCTGGAAAATTATTTCTTTTTTGCTACAATAGTGCCTGTAGTAATTCATGGCAGTGGCACCTGTTTATCCATTACCCGTATGAGAAACAAAGGGCAGCATCAATCCCACGTATTTGTATCTATGTACAAATGTATGTGCGTGTAAACTACTGGTTTATATATGGTTCCTTCATATTTGCACTAATCTAAATCTTACAGAACCCCCCCCCCCAGATAAGCTGTTTTTCTGGCACGCGGGACATAAAACAGGCCGTACATTTAGGAGTATGTAGGGTGACTGCTTTCTGTGGCTCAGTAACTAAGGATGCAGTGGAACATAAAAGACTGTTTTGTCACATGTCTCTCAGTCTGGAAATTGACATTCCGATCACTTGTGCCAGAATAAAAGCTGTTTACCCATTTCCTGTCATGTTTCAAATGCGTTGTGCGGACAGGTCACCATGACTTCAGCTGAGGAGATTTTAACCTGACAGTTGATTCTCTTTAAAGGTTTCAGAGGATCGATATTCTCTTTCTCCCTGCTTGGGCAGCATGTGCTCACCCCCTGGGTAATTTGTGTTCAATTGCGTGTCCTGATTGGATGTGTTGAACAGCGACATGTGACATGTTGCATTCATGCAGAGAGAATCTGAAACAAGAAGATGGAATCAACTGCGGATTGAGATGAGAACAGCTGTTTGATCTTTATAAAAGGAGCTCTCGCACACTTAGAGGAGTGTCTGGAAGTTATATTCTCCCTCTGCAAGCGGCCATTACGGCTAATGGAAGAGAAATTCTGCTTCCTGATCCATGGTTTCTTTAGATGTATCTATGTTCCCCTTCGACCATCAGTGATTGTATGCAAAGCAGTCGCTGTGAACATCCTCGTCAGCACCATCCTGGTTAGTACCCTTACTGGCAGTATTTGGAAATGAAGGCTTCAGTTTTTCACGTGTGGCTCACGGTCAGCATTCGACTTTTGCATGAAACAAAATTAGGAAAACTTGGAAGGAATGAAGAAGAAAACGACAATTGGGTAACACTGTGTTCCTAGAATAATTTAATTGAATTTGACTACTCACCCAACTGATGTTATATGAATTGTTGAATGTCAACTAAGAAGTTGTTGAAATGTTACAAATACTCTGTATAGACTCTATTAGGTGGACTATCCAAGTAAATGTTACTGATAATTAACTTTTCCAGACATGCTGTATTCCTCAAGGGTCCCAAAAAGACTAATAATGCCCAGCAGGGCTCCAGATTAGACTTATCCTTTTCTCAGTTAGTCTCCAGAAGACGTATTTGCTCTGTATGTCTCCAGAAGATGCCTTTATATTTATAATTGCTTCTCCAGGAAACTGGTCACACGCATGGAACCCAGTGAAGCCTTATTCTGTCTCTTCCCAAAAAGCAGTTTTTTTTTTCTTCTTCTAAACACTCCCAGACTAATTGTGGCTTCTCTGGGGTGTATGTACCCAGCTGATGGGTCCAGTTATAATGAACGAGGATATTATCCCTTCTCTGGATGTGATTGGGTATTAAAAGTGGACCATGGCTTTACACAGCCATGTGACTTGTGTGTGGCATGTTCTGAGTAGGCAAAGTGGATAACGGAAATGTAGCTCCATTGGACATGCATGGCGTGTTCTGTCCGAGTCAGGCTCGGTGATTTTCCAAGCGAGCAGGTGCTAAGTTTTGATAGCATAAGTGGTCAGTGATCTATGGTGTTCTGCCGACTGCGGTGCTAAATGAGTGTCGCCTTATGGCTTCCCTGCGATTGGGGAGGTTCTGGGCATCTGCACTGAACGCCAGATAAAGCCGCCGTCAATGTGAAACGAAAAGCATGTGGGCACCGTAAATGGCCAATGGCAACAGTAAATGGCCAATGGCAACGGTTCGCCTTACCGGCCGTGTACACCAAGCCAAAGAGAGGCCAGGCATCCTGCTGGCTGCTGCATTCATTCCTGGCCACCGCCTTGGTTGGAGCTGAATAATCCCATTGGGGCCGTACATGTTTACTGCTGTCCAATATGTAGCTCAGGGTTGATTTAAAGAGGCCCACTGCCTGTTTCCTGATGAGGAAATGTCCTTAGCAGTGGCTTAGAACTGCGTGTGATTTATCACTCTTTCTACAGAAAGGGCAACACTGGTTGGTCTTCACGGGAGATTGTGAATAGCCCCCCCTCATCCCTGCCACCCCCCGTTCCCCAAGCAACACTTTGAGGGCAAAAGATATAAACAATGTCAGACTGGCTCACACACAAGCGTGATTCTGTGGTCAGCTAAGCAGTTTTATGTTGATCTGGACATGTGCTTAGGATCACTGTCCTGTTGGAAGATCCAGTGACGGCTCAGTTTTAGGTTCCCGGCAGAAGGAGCCAAATTTAGATTTAAAATGTCCTAGTATTTCATGGAGTCCATAATGCCAGGTACTCTAACAATGTTTCCAGGACCTTTGGAGGAAAAACAGCCCCACAACCTCACAGAACACCCACCATATTTTACAGTTGGGATAAGGTTCTTTTCACAAACCCAAACCCATTTTGAATGTTTATTGCCAAAAAGCTCCATTTTTGTTTCAGCAGACCATAGAACATGGTTCCTTTTGTGGTTAACTGACAGACAAGGCTTCTTTCTGGCATATCTTCCAAATAATCTGTTAGCATGAAGGTGGTGTCTGATGGTTTTTTCGGAGACGTGGTAACTCCAAGATTTACCTTTGTCTTGTAATTCACCAACACTGATCCTAGGGGATTTTTTTGCCTCTCCTCACTGTACATGGGGGAAAAATAAACTTGTGTCTTCTTCCAGGCAGGATTGTAACAGTTCCAGTTGATGCCCACTTTTTTATTATTGCCCTAACAGCAGAAATTAGCATTTTCAGGCGAGTGGCTATTTTTTTCTAAATTCATGACTTATGAGGGTCAACTCACTTCTCCCTCATTTGGTTTGTATGTTCTCTTACCTTTCCCATGCTGTTGCATGACTAAGAGAATTCGGCCTCTGTGTTGCCTCATATTAGTACCCCAGTTAATCAGAAAGTCATGGATTACAGCTTGAAGGTTCTTACACACTCCAATCAACTCAAAGATGTACAATTTATAAAAAAGGTTGAGAACCACCACTCTAATCCCAGTATGATCAAATAATCAAACACTCACAAATTTTTATAAAATTGAGTTTCCCCTTTATTTACCATTTTTTCAATCCCCACAATGTCAAAATAACAGGTTTTTATCACTTTGTGGGGACATTTGGTCCCCACAATGTAATGCATACCTGGGCCACACACACACACACACACACACAGACACACACACACACACACACACACACACACACACACACACACACACACACACACACACACACACACACACACACACACCTCTATATCTTCGTGTCTATATCCTTGTGCCCTGTATAACTTTATATTCTGGCTCCTGGGAATCATCATTTATGGGTCATAATGTGACCCATGTAAATGTGAACTAACAGTATCTGAAAGGTTTGCTGATGTAAACCTGTTACAGCTTTCAGTTGGTCTCTTGGTATTTCTTGATTCCTTTTCCGCTTTATTGGGGTGGTAGACAGTGTCGTCTTTCTCCATCTACAGCCAGTGCCTCTGGTGTGATGCATTTATACTACAGGCAGTGTAATTAAACAGACCAGTGGAGCTACTGATGCTAATTATGAAAGTTTTGGGGAGAAGATTTCTGAGAAGCAAGAAACTCACAGGTCCAGTTCTTGAAGGACCTGGTACAAGCTATTCTCTTCATCCCTCCTCCTTCCCATCTCCACCTTTCCTAGTTTATGGAGGTCCTACAGCCTGTTTCAGTGGATAGGTACAAACCCTCCAGTAAACACCTAGACAAATGTAAGGATGCTAATTACTTAAATGAAAAACAGCTTGGACAGACAGTGGTGTAAATCCAGGCTGGTAATGGGTAGCAGATAGATGCCCACAGTGCCAGTGCTTGAGCCCGCTAAAGGGTTGCCGGGGCGACATCATCGCTCCGTGCCTGGCTGGCACTGGGATGTCGGCGGTCGGATGGAGGCGTAGCCTTTTGTCTGTTCTGTAGCCTTTGATTCATCAACCCCACGTTGCTTGTGACTCTCGAACAACAGAGCTGGTTTTCTGTGTGGATAAGCTATTAGAAAAATATCCTCGTTTTCATTTTCTGATCCAGGGAGGTCTGTGAACTGTAATTAGTGCGACGGTGCGTCGGTATGTTGGTCGCTGTGAAGGGCTTCCTGTAAATGCACTCTTAGGCCTGTTGTGTAGAAGCTTCTTATATGTTTGATATGTGTGTATATTTGATTTTGGTTTGCAGTTCGATGTAGGGAGCTGGTCGTTTAGTTGAGGCTTCCAAACTCCTCATTAGGGTAGAGAAGTAGAGGAGACTGGAATGTTCTATTGATGTCACCTACTAGTCACACAGTCAGTCTTCAACACGCGTTATGGACATTGTTCCGGTGGCTCTGGGAGGCTGCAGCTGGTCCTAACAGCATGTATATGTATTAGACAAACCGGCACAGCGGGCAGCCAGCTGAAATGTCCCGCTCCTGTTTATCCATCTAAGTATCTCAGGCAGCGCCTACCTGCTCAACAGGGGAAGCCTCGGGCAAGCATGTATAATCTAGTGAGGACAGAACCGTGACGGATAACCGGTCCACCTGGAGAACCGCGGCGAGCAAAGTGAGAAACTCCCAGAATTCCCTGCGAGACCCACTTTTGAGCCCAGTTCATCTCGTTCTCTTTCAAATACCTTTTCCCACTGCGCTGGTGTAGCAGTAGTTAGTGTTTTAGTTAATCACTGGCAAATATCAATGAGGGGATACAGGGATAGTGATAAGGATTAAAGACTGGACACTTATTGTTAAATGTGTTATTAAATGCCAATGTCACATCTGTGAAATAAGGAAATTTAAAATGCAAAACGTGTCGGTTTAGAGATGTTAATATTCATTAAGTGTGCGTGATATCAATGTAACATTAATTTTTTTTTCATTGGTGTCTAGTATAAAACAAATGGTTCACGTTTTATATTTTTATAGTTCAGTGCACATTAAAATGTTCTTTTATGTCAAACTAAAAATATAATTGCAGTCAGTTGCTACTTTTTTCAATATAAAAAACGAAGGGGAAAAAGCATGCATGTATTTTATGTTACTGTAAGATGTAGAATACTTGGCTTCTCTTTACAAACCTAAACTATAAAGCTCTGTTCTAATCTAAATCATTAAAGATCACATATAATGCAATATCACGGCGTGTCTGAGACACCGGTTCTTAGTGAAGGCCGCTTAGCACCGCTGTGCTGTCATAGTGACTCAAGCCCTGCCCCCCCCAGTCCCACACACTGCGTTGTGCTCTCGCTCCCACTGACCGCTTTGAATGTCACTGTATCTGAGAGATGACTCATCAAGCTAATTAAATAGCCGAAGTATTTTTATTCAGTATTTATATGCATGGCACCTCGTGTGTCCTAAAGAGCGTAGTAGAAATAGCCGGTCATGGGGTTACGCTGTTTTTCGGGAAACGATGTCATGGTCTACGTGTGAGATGCTTTAGGTCCAGCGCGATCGCGGTGTTGTTGTTTCTGTTGTATTTTTGAGTTGTCGTTTACTAAAGATAGCTAGAAGTTCTGGGTGAGAAAGGTGTATTGGCTGACTATGCTAACCTGATTTTATTGGGGTATGTTGCTTGGTGGTAACAGTTACGCTTTGTACAGTATGTAGAAGGTTCTAAGTTGAAGATCTCCATCTTTCCAGGCAGCAGCAGCTACCATAATCTGAGGATTGCTGGTTTGAGTTTTGGATTCCCCTGTTGCCATATCCTTGAGCGGCATGTACTTCAAATGCATTTACTGTTTTTTACAGGTACGTGGGAATATTTGTGTGGGGGTTATTCAACCGGCCCAAACATGAACAATGCAGATGATGTGCATTACATGGACAGGCGTAGAGAGTTATGAGGCTATTATATGGCTTGGTGGAGATATCTTAGTCCAGCCTGAATGTCCTTAGCAACCAGTCATATTGCAGAGGAGAAGAAGCCGTTGGGGCATCTGTTCCTCTGGTTTGTGAGGCTTAGGGGCCTGTGGTGGAGGGTAACTTGATGTGAGGACTTTCGGAGGTTAGGAAGTGTTGCGTGCGAGGTGTGTTTGCCGGGCTTATTAGGCAATTTGGTGAGGCTATGACTGTTTCAGGTGGTGAAACAGGGTTAGAAGATGTGTAATTAATGTGTCTGCTTAGCGTCTTTGATGGTCTTTGCTAGTGCATGGCGGGCTGCCCTGTGCAGGGACTCACCAACAGGATTAAAAGCTTTGTTATGGTCTGTGATTCTATCGCGGATTTCACTGCTGAAAGACAAGTCTTTGGTCTGGGAACAGGATCTGATAAGGCACACAGATAAAGATGCATCAGTTGATTTAGCAGCTTACTGTGTGCATGGATATCAGTGCAGCCTTCTCTGAATGAGTCCGAGTCCAGAATCGTAAAGTGATCCTGCAGCGTCTTGTCCGTCTGCCTTTGGACAGTAAGCGGTTCTTCTGTTTTCTTATAGCAGAAATCACTTAAGAGCTATAGTTCAATGTGCCAAGGTTCAGTTTGGTGGCTGCCCTGCACCTGGCCCTCCTGAGATTACTTTAGCAGCGGTCCAGCGTTGATGTCCCCCTTGGTGGGAATATCTATGTCTATTCTGGTGCCTGGGCAGTCAAGCCTTAAGATTGAGATGATAGAAATCCCCATCTGTGATTATTGCATTCCTCATGTTACCCAATCATATTGTGCAGATATTGTATTGCTTTGTCCTCATTAGCTGAGAGGGGGGTAATTATAATTCCATGGGTAAACGGGACATTATATTATTATACATTTAATGCACAAAGTATTCCAGAATGGGAGAAATCTGCTTAATGTTATTATCGTAATTCTGGAATTTACCTCTGATTCCATATACCCTCTCCTGTTTGACTGGGATTGTGGTCCCCCACCCACCAAGTCTTACTGGAGCCCTTGGCATTTCAGTCACGTCTCTATGTGCCGTATCCAGCCAGGAATCTGTGGGTTTAGCCTCGTTTCACAAGAGCGCATAATTGAACAGTTTACTATGTAGATGAAGGTAGGTGAAGTGTGCGTAAGTGTTTGGTGCACTCGGGCAAATAGCTGTAGGCGGCAGACATGCAAACAGATTATAACCAGCCTCTGTCATGCAAGCCTGAAATTTCCGCTCTTATCAGAGAGCCAGTGTGGCTCAAGGTTAAGGGTTAGGACAATGAGCTAGCAGTGTGCATCGGCAGGCGAGACTCTGTTGGTTTTGTGCCTCTTTACTTAACCACCAACAAGAAAAATTAGATCTTGTTTGTTTATTCATTTATTTATGTTTTTTATTTATCTATTTATTTATGTATGTTTGTTTCTGCGGGGTCTCCTCTGAATTCTACCTGCCTCAAGCGATCAAGGACATGCTCTGCATGGTGCGGTCCACCGTGCTGACCTTGCTGACCAGAAGTGCTGGCAAAATGGGCAGCGGTCCACATTGCCACACCTGCCGTCCCCGGGCTGAGTTCGTACTGAAGCGATGTCCTCTGTGGTGCTGCCCACCGGGTGATGCTGAAGGGGTTGGCTGTAATAAAATCAGCAGCTCGCAAATAAATCAGCCGGGCTGTGCAGATGTTTTGGTGAAGATAAAGGCGTCTGGCCGTCTCGGGGGAGAGTCATGTGACCAGACTTATTTGTAATGATCGCGTTTTGCGATGAACCTGTCCCCCCTGTTCTCTGCAAGATGTATAAACTGTTGTATTGTCTTGCTTTGCCCCATGTAGCTCAGATGTGAGATGTCATTCCATAATGTTCTTCCTAAAGCCCATATATTCCTGGATGATTAACCCCCATCGATTCAACCTTTACTCATCAGTCTTGAGTATATTTTTATACTCTTCTGTGAACTAACTTAAACCTGACCCCATACCTGTACTGTACACTCCAGAAAAGGGACACCCTCTGTCACATGCCACCAACACCGTGGGTTTGTCCTTCCTTTTGACAGGGACATTTCCCCCGTACCTCTCAGGGAATTACATTTTTTTGTTTCCACATTCCCTGCAGACTCACTCCACCCAATACGTATGCCACTAATGTCACTGCTCTAAACAGAAATTGTATTATTGCCGAAGACTGTAAATCAAGGAAAGGAAATGGAATGCAAAATGTATTAGTGTCAGGTTGATCGCATGGTTTGAGTTACATCATGCTTTATTCATTGTCATGATTCAGAGATCGCTGGTATGCTTAGAGAAGTTTGTAGAATTTTTAGAATTGTCCAGGATGTAGCCTAGACTCAGGAAATGTAGCAGAAAGTAATGGGTTATGGCCAAGTCTTCACCATTATTATGATTTTAACCAGTGAGGTTAAGAATATTGAGGACAGCTATGTTTGTTAGACCACTAAAGGTAACTTGGGTCACTAATTCTCTCTCAGCAGCTCAAATTCATCCTTCTTATGCAATGGGGAGCAGATCTTTGCCCCGAGGAATCAAACAAAAGTCAAAGAATGGAGTTTTCAAAGCTACCAGGCCAAAGTGCATGCCTAAACAGAACATTCAACCAAGGTTAATGACTGAAGTCTGCATTACTTCTGATGCCTGATGCCAGACAGGCATATTTGAATCAAGATCCTTGGTTCATCAGATGGAACTTCACCTTGCATCAACTGGGAGGGGGGAACTGTGAGAATTGAGAAGGTTCTTGATTTCTTGATGATGTGAGCAATACGTTTCACATGGAAGTGGGCAATCAGTGCTCTTGGCTGTGGTTTGAAAAGGAGTAAATTGGATTCTATACATGACAGCTGGAGCTTTGGCTAATGTGTAAAGGAAGTCTGTGGAGAAGCCATTTTTAACTCTCAAAGGTACACAAAGTTCATTTAGCATCCTCCCGTTGTGCCAAAGAAGAGGCCTATGCAGTGTGCTTGAAGCCTGCAGCGTCATCAGGCAGTCGCAGCATCCCTGAGGAACGTAGAGGCCTTGCTGTGTTACTGGGAGAAGAAGAGACCCCCAGATTATACAGACCAATTGGAAAAAAACATTAGAATTTGCTTGTTGACGTATGAACACTTTCTGCGGCAGACTCTGTGTGTAAGCCCGCAGATAATTCTAAGTACACTCGACAGACTTTGCTAAATTGATTGGAGGTGTAAGTCTATTCTAGAAGAAGCGGCTTCTTTCCAGCCAGCTGCTCTGTTTGAACTTCAAAGGTCAGTTTGCTTGACTCGATTATGCTCATCTCACTTGGGATTTCCGGCTCCTTTCCTCAAGGCCTTGGATAATGCACTGCAGTTTTAATCGTTTTTGCTGGGTGGGCTGTAGACCACACTTACATGACTTAAAAATATCCAGTCCTGCCATTTATTGTAGCAGCAAAAACCTGCGCAGCTTGGAGTCAGCTGCTCCCTGCATCTGCTCTGTCCTACTAGGAGGTGAACAAGCTAATGACAAACCAGCATTTTCCCCAGGCATTACCATGTGACCCAAGTACACCTGACACCTAGGACTTCTTCCCAATGAATTTTTAATTGACTCTTGATTGACACCTTAAACACTAGACAGGGTCACTTACTTGCTGAATAATTACATCAACGAAATAATAAAGAGCAAAGGATGAGGGGAAAACTGAATAGACATGTATACATACATACAGCTCTGGAAAAAATACCAGTGCAATCTGCATTTTTAAATCCTGGTCTAATCCTGGTTCTGCTGACCGAAGACTACACTGTAAGGCAGGCTGCTTCCAGGCTCAGTTTCTAAGACATCAGTACACAAGAACGAGGGGAAACAAGAGACACTGGCAATGACAAAAAAACACCAAGTAGAGGGCTGAAGCAACTTTCTAACACCAGAGATGACCATCAACTTATCTGGCAGTGTCTCATAAATTGAGGATGACCTCAAGTGACCTTCAAAAGGTTTGGGAAACATTAAGTGATATGAAGTGCACTGCTAAGACAATTCGTAACAGGCTCCTAGAAGCATGACTGAAGACCCATAATGCAAGGAAGACGCCCTTCATTAATGAGAACCAAGGAACAGCCAGGCTGGAGTTTGAAAACAATGTATATTTTACACCGGTGCATAAAAACCCATAAACTGGAGAGATGAGTGAAATTGAAAATTTTGCTGTGGTCTCCTCATTTTACCCAGAGCTGTCTAAGCCCATGTCCTTGGTGAGCTGAGCTGAGCATGCTTAACCACCTTGGTTTTGGTGTGAGGAGTCACATCTTCTCTCTGACTGCTGATACACATGCTGATGATTCTGTGGTCACTCACTTTACCACTGGATTCTAGATTTGACCCCTAAGCACCAGTACAGTCCAAAGTCCCACCACTGGTTCCCTCTTGTCACATCTTTGAAAGAAAAAAGGTGCAGGGGCAAAGTGGCAGGAGGGGTGGGCATTCCATTGGCAGCATAGGCCAGGGTTCTGTGCCCATCTGTTTCTGGTGTGTGTGACAGCAGAGGCTGTAACTGTGGTGAGCTTCCTTCCTGGACATGGATACAGATAACGCACTTCTACTGGGAAACATCACAGCAAACAATAAAGCTGAAAGCATTGCATGCAGTATGAAAACATGACTCCTTCCAGTTAGAAAGGGCTGATATCTGAGCTGTATCAGGATTAGGTGAAAGTGCACGGTAAGTCTCTGGGGGTTGGGGGAGTGCTGTGTGGGGGCCGTGACTGGGATATGGAGATGCAAGCACAGCCAAGGAAAGCACCAGGTATGATGGGTTTACTGGGGAGACCTTCACGCAGCAAGTCACTGACTGATGTTTTACCAGGCTGTCCATCCACGTCTCTGTTGTTGTACGGCTGAGAACGTTAGTAGCCCCGTATTTAACGTTTCCAGCGTCCTGCGGGATATAAATTCACATGAGCAAGACAAGTGAGCAGCTATGCATGGTGAATGGTACATTATCATATAAGGTTATCACCGTATGACAAACAATGACTTCGTAATAATTTCAAAGATAAATGTGATATATTAAAATATGATATATACATTTTATTTAAAAATGTATGAACATCAGTCAAAAAGGTCAAAATGGGGGATTCCCATCATGGGGGACTTGGTGCAGGACAGAAGGCTGAGGAACATTCTGGATGGAATGCCCATACATTGGACAGCACATGCACACATGCACTCAAATGCCCAATTATCCACAATTAATTCAGAGACACTGATTAACCAAACTGCATGTGTAGGACCAGAATACGGAATGTGAGGAATCCTGTTGAGAATATTCTACAGGTTCTGTATATTTCAAAGGTTTAAAATGTCCTACTCGTTCCTAGCACCTCCTAAACGGTCATCAAACCCTTCACCTAATTGGCTGCGTTTACATTCCATCAGGCACTTTGCATCATTTACTGAGACACTGGCAGAAATCGCCATCTGGTTAATATGGCCGATTAGCTCCGTTCATCGGTATGAATTTACGAGCTGTGCCTTGTTTTGATATGACAGGACATCAGACTGCTGACTCGTGATGGTTTAGGGATAATAGCCATTAGAGTAACGAATTAAAGTGCTCATTAAAGGTGATAATAAGCAAAACAAAAATACAGCACTGAAAAATTCATTTGGGGAGATATGGGCTCTTTCCTCATGCGGTGCAGGCTAGGTCAGACCCCTCTTGCTCTCTCCCCCCTCCCCTGTATGGTTCTGATTTGTTACTGGAGGCTGGTGCCGTCGAGCCCAGATAAGCGGCAGATGGGGGCAATGGGAGTGGTTTTGTAGTTGGGGATTTATGACTGGGGTCTGATGACAGGCTGATGGGAGAGAGCGAGACAGACTCTAAGGATGGAAACCCAACTGGCTACCAGCAGGATAATGGAGCAGATCCTCTGGGAAGAACAGTGTCTCATCGTGTGCGTTCCTCTGCCACGGGAGAGTCTCATGGGGCTGCATTTTCTGGAGGTGGCCGTCTGTACCTCCACGAAGACAAGTGAGATGTGGCGCCCTCAATCCAGCACTGAAAATCCAAGCTTTCGGTGTGATTAATGGCCATAATTATTAAGGCTTGGCTAGCCATTGGTTGGTGTAAGAAAAAACAAATCAATCAAATGAAAATGTGAAATGAACATTTCGGCCCATTTCCTGCTGTTTGTTTATGCTTAGAACTTAGAACCCCAGATTGCTTACGGTCACATTTCCTACCTATAACATGAAATATTTCTGTACTGTGCTGAAAGGAGAGAGGTTTCGATATTGAAGTTTTTAATGTTCTTGCCCCCTCTTGTGGCTAGATAAGGTGAATCTCGGATCATAGGTATAGAAGAGGTAGCTGGATGGGAAGTTGCAGGACTGTTTAATGCTGGGGTGTCAAACTGCAGTCCTGGAGGACCGGAGCCCCACACATTTTTGGGTTTCCCCTCATTTAACACACCTGATTCAACTCCTTGTGCTAATTATCACACAGCTCTTGAGCTG
>JAODLC010000021.1:3635102-3648688 GCA_026781145.1 Hippopotamyrus pictus | reverse complement strand
TTTTTTGGGGGGGGGGGGCGCGGGTGTTGTTGGCAGGGCTCACTCAGCTGCCCCCACCAGTTGCCCTCATTAATGCAGCATGTGCTGGACGCTCTCTGGAGAGCCCTGGGGCACTTAGAGAGGACCAGAGGAGCTCCAAGGTATAAACCCATAAGGCAGAGCTTTTATTGGGCTCCGGAGGGCTTTCAGGCTCCCAATTAAGTGGATAATTGTCTGGTAGCTTTTGTTCCAGCGCACTGTGCTGGACTGCTCAAAAGACGCTGTATGACGTATAATACTACACTGCTGTTAGAGCAAACATAGACTATATATACACTACCATTCAAAAGTTTAGGGTCACTAAGAAATGTCCTTGTTTTCCATGAAAACATACACAAAATGAGTTTGAATAGGAAATATGGCTAAATAAATAGGAAATAGCCTTTGAGTTAGAAACAATCATTTTTAAATTCAGATAATAATTGTGTTCTTCGAACTTTACTTTGGTCAAAGAGTCCTCCATTTTCAGCAATCACTGCCTTGTAGACCTTGGGCATTCTAGATGTCAGTTTGTTAAGTTAATCTGATGAGATTTCACCACGTGCTTCCTGAAGCATCTCCCACAAGTTGGATTGGCTTAATGGGCACTTCTTACGTACTGTACCATTCAGTCAAGCTACTCCCATAACATCTCAATAGAGTTGGGATCTGGTGACTGTGCTGGCCACTCCATTATACACAGATTACCAGCTGATTGCTTCTTCCCTAAATAGTTCTTGCACAGATTGAAGCTGCGTTTAGGTCATTGTCCTGTTGTAGGATGAAATTGACTCCAATTAAGCATCATATACAGGGCATGTGATGGCGTTGCAAAATGGAGTGACAGCCTTCCTTCTTCAAGATCCCTTTCACCATCTCCCACAAATCTCCCACTTTACCATCACCAAAGCAGCCCCAGACCATCACATTGCCTCCACCATGCTTGACAGATGTCATTAAGCACTCCTCCAGCATCTTTTCATTTGATCTGCATCTCACAAACATTCTTCTCTGTGATCTGAACAAACTTCAAGAATTTGTCTATCCATAGCATGTTTTTCCAGTCTTCCTCTCTCCAGTGTCTGTGTTCATCTGTCCATCTCAGTCTTTCTTTTTATTGACTGTTC
The DNA here is from genome assembly GCA_026781145.1 of Hippopotamyrus pictus. Classification (NCBI taxonomy): domain Eukaryota; kingdom Metazoa; phylum Chordata; class Actinopteri; order Osteoglossiformes; family Mormyridae; genus Hippopotamyrus; species Hippopotamyrus pictus. The sequence continues at coordinate 3,647,543 of JAODLC010000021.1, read as the reverse complement.
TGAGGTACGTCTTTTTTCTTAGCAATTCTGCCTATAAGGCCAGCATCCTGGAGTTGCCTCTTCACTGTTGATGTTGAGACTGGTCTTTTGCGGGTGCTACTTAATGAAGCTGCCATTAACCTATGAGGTGATGGTTTTTCAAACGACACTCTGTAATGCGTTTATCCTCTGCCTCAGTTGTACACTGGGGCCTCCCTCTCCTCTTTCTATTGTGGTTAGAGCCAGTTTGCGCTGCTTTGTGAAGGGAGCCGTACACAGCTTTATACAAGATCTTCAGCTTCCTGGTAATTTCTCACATGAAATATCCGTAATTTCTCAGAACAAGAATATAGTTTCAGTAGAAAGTTCTTTCTTTCTGACAATTTTGAGCTTGTAAACAACCCACAATTGCTGATGCTCCAGACACTCAACTAGTCCAAAGAAGACCAGTTTTATTGCTTCTTTAATCAGCGCAACAATTTTCATCTGTGCTAACAGAATTGCAAAATCGGTTTTCTAATGATCCTTTAACCTTTTAAAATGATAAACTTGCATTCGCAAACACATCATTCAACATTCCACTGGAACACAGGACTAATTGTTGCTGATAATGGGCCTCTGTACACCTATGTAGATATTCCATTAAAAAACAGCCGTTTCCAGTTATGATAGTTATTTACAACATTAACAATGTCTACATAGTATTTCTGATCAATCTGATGTTATTTTAATGGACAAAAAAACTTTTTTTTCAAAAGCATGGGCATTTCTAAGTGACCCCAGACTTGTAGACACTGTAGATTAGACTGTATTCTATGATGTCATACATTCCATTTTTATAATGATCCTTGAGTTTATAGTGTGATACTATACCTACACAGTTTGATCCTTGAGTATAGTGATCCCCCGCTATATTGTAGTTCAGCTATCGCGCCCCCGCTATATCGCAGATTTTTCCCCGACGCATCACAAGTTCTCTGCGTATCGTGTACCTTGCTTGTGGTCGAATAGTTGGGAGTAAACTTTTTGTGAACTTTTCATTTTATTTTAAGCCCTATGGTGGCTCCCAAGCATCCTGCATCTTCTAAACCTTCTGGCAGTAGTGAGCCTAAGAGCCAGAGGAAGACCTTGACCATTCAGGAGAAGGTAGTACTCCTGGATATGCTTCAGGAAGGAAAGCGTTGCGTGGACATTGCTCGCCATTACATATACAGAGAGAGAGATAGATGTGTGTGTGTGTGTGTGTGTGTGTATATATATATATATATATATATATATATATATCCATTACATATTATTATTATTATTATTATGTTACTCATATCCTTAGCCTGACATCCACATATATGTGTTTACAAAGTGTGTTTTAATAAGTTTACATGTGTTTAAAGCATGTGGGAGGGGTATTTTAAGGCTTAAACTATAAAAAAATAATGTTTATTTATATGGTCTTTCTATATTGCGGATTTTTACCTATCGCTGATGGGCGAATCATTGTATATAGTGTGATACTATACCTACAGCAGTTTGGTCCTTGAGTATATAGCGTGGTACTATACTTACAGCAGTTTGGTCCTTGAGTACATAGTGTTGTGGTATACCTACAGCAGTTTGGTCTTTGAGTATATAGTATAGCACCTACAGCATTATGGTTTTTAAGTATTTAGTACAGTATATAGGATACCATTCTATTAAAGCAGAACTTGTTTAGGAGTTTACAGTACTAATTCTTAAATTTATGACACACTTTTCCTTTTTCAGTTATTTGTAAGATTAACATCACTTGCTTCAGTTAGCATTCTCACACGGAGTTAGCTTCCGGAAGCCTTCCTGAGGAGTGAGCCATGCGCCAGTCCTCCTGGGCATGTCCGTTTTTACCTTTTGATGTAGGTGTGCTACTCCAGGATAATGGCGGCTTTGCTTACTGACACATCACTACCATAGCCTGCCTTGTTCTCTGCAAAGTCCTTCTCCACGATGGCTGCCAAGGACTGTGAAGATTTATCGGAAGACGCCACGTCGGAAAACAGATCCCGTAAAAAAGCCGAAGTTTCCGTCAAGCCGTCGTCGCGGTGTGCCGACCGGCCGCGTCTCCGAGGCGGCTCTGGCGGGTGTAAAAATAGCAGATGTGTTCTGGTAACAGCAGAAGCTGCCAGAATTCTGGCATGCAGGGCCCACAAAGTTTCTGTGTTCTGAGTGCATCTTCCTGCCAGAAACATCATGTTTTCATTATTTAAAAGTGCAGCTCTTTTAAAGCCAGGAAGGGAATCTCAAAATCCACCTCTGGACACAGACAGGCAACTAAAGCCACTGTAATATAAAAAGCACGCTGGCCTGTCTGCGTTCCAGCTTACATACACGGTGAAGAACGGCTTTGTATGTTATCCCTGTGCCATAAGCTGGGCGCTGTTCCCGTTCCTGCACTTGTGTAGAGGTTTTTTTGCATTTCTGATGCTTTTCTCAAAAAAACAATCCCTGAAAATGTCATTAATTTTCTTTTTCAAGAAAAGATTTTCTTTTTCTTTTTGTGAATTTATGTAATCTTTTTCAGTTGCACGAGTATAGGATTATGACTAGTTTCATTAAAATCAGAACTGAGAGGAAGTTGCTTTGTGTGTCACAGTGTTTGTGCATGCGTCTATGTAAGAACATTAGGGGTGTCAGTGAAGAGGTCGCTCAGGGCCTTAGACTCCGCCCCTGTGAGATGTGATAGGCTACTATCATCCACATCCTACCCCACAACTCCACGTCACGCCCAACCCGCTGCTAGAATCCACTTATTGCCTTCTAATTTAAAGGCTTTTAGCTTTAATTGTCCCCATGATTCCAAGCAACACAAATTAGGGGCAAATCACCGGATGTGTCACAGCACGTTAGAATGAGTGCATCTAAGCACGAGGCAGAATGAATCACAAAGTGGTTCAAATCAAGCAAGTTTGGGATTGGGTGGGGCTGGTAAATGTGCTGATATCTCCGGTCACAGAGGGTCAAATTAGTGGGCTCCTGTTTTTATTCTTATCGGTACCTTTAAAGGTGAGGATGGGATTGGGGGGGGTCAGTGGTGGCCAGCTTGTCAAGGAAGCTCAGCTCATCTTGGCGACCATAATCATTGCATTTTGTGCTAAATACACACTATGCCCGCATAAGAGTGTAGTCGCGATGCCGTAAGGTTTCCAGAAAGGCTGAATTCAGAATGACCTGTCGTCTTTTTTTTTTAATACCTCGGCATGTCATTTGAGTTTTATTCTTGATCTTGACTTCATGTGATCGTGTTTCAAATGGATCAGATTGTGTATTTTATTTTTAATTGTGTTCTCCGTGTGGCCTGTCCCTCCCCGTGCCTTTAATTGGCCTCCCAGTTTGTTTAGAGTTAGGTTGTGCTATTTCCATCTTGATGGAAAGGGTGTGACGACCTGACAGTGGTGCATTGGCTAGAAGGCGTCTGGCGTGGAGCGCCGTAAACCCTGATCCGCCTAATCCGGCCGCTGCTGTCATTGCTGAACTTGTCCCCCCCTGCATGCCAATCAGGTCGGAAGGACATAAATAACCTTTCTAGCTGTTCTGTGAGCATGTTGGTCCCAGCATCTTCCCAGTGGGGCCACTGGATACCATTAAGTCCCGCGTCTGACACCTTTCAGATGCGTCCTAATTCCTGTCCATTTGCCTGAGTCATAAACGATTTTTACACAAAAACAAATTCTGTTTCATATTTTTATTAATATTTATTTTTTCCCCTGCTAGTCCATCTATCCATTTTCAGTGTGGGAACAGGGAAATAATTTTATTTATTTATTTTTTTAATTACAGAAACTTAAACGTAATATCTGTGTGTGAATAAGAGAAACATGAAACCATTTCTTTGTGACTCAAAGAGGACAGTGTGGAGTCGTGTATTGTGGCGCTTCTAATGAGGTAATACAGGCACAGAAGTCATACAGTGACTATTTAAGAGCTTCCTAGTGTTTGTAACAAACAGAGACTCCAGCTCTACCAGCTAAGAGGTTGGGAGATGATGGAGCCTCAGTTAATATTTCATTTACACTGTCAATATTGTAAACAAAAAATATATTTGTAATTTGGTTTACACTTCAGAAATTGTCTGTAATTGACAAGGAGGCCATCGGTGATGATTGGTAGGAGTAATGTGGCGTCTGACTCCATGCTGGGTAGGATTACTGAGGACTGTCAGTCACTGCCTGCTTTAGCCAGTGGAACTGCAGGGTTAAGGTAACCAGTGGCACATTAATCCTACCCAGAGTGGGTTTAGGTTCCTGATTAACCACACCCCAGCTGTATGCATTGTTGTTGAATTCTGGTTGAGGATGTAGACCAGCATTCAGTTCAGTGGCCTCTAGCCTTGGGCTTGAAGACATCCGTATAACCCTAAGCTGATTAAGCAGTTAGAAGACGGATGGCTGGATGGACTTAGACTAAACTGATAAAAAAAATGTTCGAGGCTATGCATGAAGAATGATTTAAAAAAAAAAAAAAAAAGTAATGTTTGAGGCTATTTGCATTGTGCTCTAATAGCTATGAAAAAAAGCTTTTTTTTAATAACCCCAGGAACAAGGTTCATTATTAGATCGCAATTCCTCTGCGGAGCCTTAAAAGGAAAACGCTCACCAGGGATGTCTGAGAAGGAGACAGCACTCAAACTCGCCCGAGGAACACCTCATCTAGGTTCTAATGACTTTTCGAGCAGTTAATTTCCTTGTTCTGTTCAGTGACCGATACAGCATACAGATTTGAGGTTATGTGTGAAGCACCACGGCGCTGCCACGGGAATTGGAAAGCGTGGAGACGGAACTTCCTGTACCACGCCCCGGACCCAGACAGCCTCAGCAGCCTCTCAAAGAAACATCACGTGGGTGTAGCTGGTCTTTGTCCCCGTGTCAGAAATCCCAGGGGTCAGGCAAGGCAGGGCTCTCGTGTCATGTTACCGTTGCCGTGATTGTGTTTTTAACAAGGAGCAGCCCTCAGATGGGGCAACCGTCTGGTTTGTCTTCCAAAAACCACGGCTCGTTGAAAATATCAAATCTGGGAAAACTGCCAGCATGTTGTGTATAAATGACTTATTAGAGTAAACACAAACGTTGAAGCGTTTAAATAGAGCAGCCGATGGTAATCATGTAAAAGCTGCCAAAGACAGCTCTGCTCTTGTAACGGTGGATGTGAACCAAACTGAAACGCTGCGTATTCTCCTTCCACAGCACCTTAGATGATGAGAGCAGCACCTTGCGGCAGCAGAAGCTGGACAGACAGGTAGGTGGACAGACAGGGTGGAAAGTGTGAACGGCACAGAACCCATGGGCCGTCACTGGCCCCTGTCATCCTCTGCGGCCTGGCAGAATGGGTGGGTCTTCATTGGTCCAGACACAGTGGTTAGACCAGCACTAGCTAACTCCCATGAGCTCTGCGCTACCAGGCTGGAAGAGAGAAAGCAAGACAGAGGGAGTCTCTCCCCAGGAAACGACACAGCAGGATGGGGTTTTTCTGGCCCAGATTAATGAGTTACCTGCAGCAAGGAGTCTGCAATTTGACAATATTAGATTGTGAACGATGCCCCCAGAATTTGCCTTTATGGAGAGATCGTTAGTATCACGCTACTGTGCACCTTCTATCAGTTGCAGATCTACGGCTCATACATGCATCTAAAGTTCTTCTGTCAGCCAACTCTGTTTCAACACACCAATAAACGTAACAGCAAACAGTAGGTAGTGCCTTGGATCTCTTCCTCTCTCTCTCTCTTTCGTGCCCTCGTCCCAGCATCAGTGCGCAACGTGCAACTCATTCACTATTTGGCAGCGTAGCGGCATGGACGACATAGAGGAGCTGGTCCCTAAAAAGAATTTGACATTGGTAATATTTTTCTATTAGGTTTTGTTACCTTATAAAGCTATATTTTTAAAAAATAGGTAAATTAATTTTGTTGTATCGTTCAGTAACTTGCAAAATAGTCTTAAGAACCAACATTAAAAAGAATTGTGATTAAATCGTGGATCGTGATCCTGTCTTAAATAATCGTGATATGATATTTTTGCCATATCGCCCACCTCTACCTACAGCTATGCAAGGTTTGGCAGCTTGCTGTACATATGACTGAGCAGCCATCTTGAGTTTTATATTACCGCACCATTGAGCTGCTGTTTATTTTGACTTTTAAAAATGAAAAGTGACTGCTCATTTACTATCCGTTACATCATCTCTGCTCTCCTGGCAGAGATACGTCAATGGACAGAGGTGCTCTAGGCTGTATTTCCCGCCAAGCGCATAGGTTTTAATTTTCTTAGTTGCTGATGTGAATAATTGTTAATTTAATTGTTAATCGTGCAGTAATCCGTGCAGCGTGAGCGAAAGACCGTGGTGTAGTGATTGACGTAAATTCACAATCAAAGGCATTCTAAATCATAGTCTTTATAGTGGTGATTGACTAAAAATTACCTACTAAAACTGCATGGAGAATAGATAGCAGGGTGCATTTGAAAAAAAATCCAGTTTATTGTTTGACCTCTAAAATGAGTCTGCATGAAGATTTAAAAATATGTTTGCCACACGCATTTAATTAAAAATCTGGAAGATGAAGTGCAGTGATCTGAAACAAGCATGAAGTGGATCAAGTGGGGAGCTGCCTCAGATAGCCTGCCCTCAATTAACGCTCGTCCATCAGATGCTGCCGGAGTTTACTTTCACATTTATTTACAGGCGCTTTCATCCGAAGTAATGTACAATAGAGAAAGCGGGGTCAGCCTGTCCCCAGAGCAGTTACGGGTTCCGGGCCTTGCTCTGGGTGCCAGCAGTGACGACCTTCTGCTCACAGGCACTGCGTGCTCTCCCGCAGAGCCGCAGAAGCCCGTTCTGGAGTCACAGAACAGGCTTCAGTGTCTTTGATGCCCCACCATCCCACAGCAGCATAACCGCACCTCTTTTGTTCTCTTCCGCAGCACTGCGTGTGACACATAACAAAAGCCATTACCCGATTCGAAAGCTGTAATCGGCAGTCTGATCGGTATCTTCCTTGTCAGCAGCGAGTAGCAGAGTCCGGCCGCCGATTATCTCAGCTGTCCTTTGCGTCACGTTGCTTCACTTGAGTTTGGATGCTTTGGCTCATGGGAGTTTTACTTACACAAAAATGTTCTGGCAGAAGGAAGAATGATTGGTTCAGAAAGATTTCCAATTAGATTGTAGAGGAGGTGGGTTTAAGCAACAAGAGCCTGGACCAACCAATCAGATGTCTTGGTCCTGCCTCCTCTAGTTGCTCGGACCCACCTCCCCTGCAATATGAGTGGCTATTTCTCCCACAAGCGATGCTTTTCTGGAGGGGCATGAGGTTTGCGGTAAAGTACTGCTCAGGCGTAACAACTCACGTTGTCATTTCGTTGATTAGGATGCCCTGGGCTGTGAGTGAGACCTGTTAGGGTTATGGGGAGCGTTAGGCCCGTGGGATACGTGGGGCTTCCTGGGGGATACAGCTGCAGCTAGTCCAGCGGTAGGTGCTCCACACTTGTGCGTGATGAGCCAAGCCCGCTCGATTACCCCGGGAAGCGATCAGTGTCCCACTCCGCATTTACAGTACATGGCAGGGTCATACCTGTTACCGAATTTCACAAAAATTCACAGTAATACATGTGATATATTCCCAAACGAAATGAATCTAAATAATTCGTCTGAAAATATAAAACGTTTACCGTTGGTCTCCTTTAGCCCAACTTCGCTATACCTGAACGCACATTGTCTCCTTATGTAGGAAAGAATGTGGGTATTCAAGTTTCCATCCCAGAGCTGAAATATCTCCAGATGTTTTGCACAACTTATGGGAGAGCTGATGTGTTACAGCAAAAACTAATCCGATTTTTACACGTATTTCGTGTCCGCCGGAAGCCTTCCTGTCATGGTGAAACGGTTTGGTTTGCTAGGCTGGGTTGTCTACTGTAAGTGTGCTGCAGGGGGCTGTCACATAACTGCAACATGCTGGAGCTAAGCGGTGGAGCACACTCTGACTTCCTGGGCCCGTAAGCTCCCCGGCGCTGACCCGGGTCCCCGATTTACCAATCAGCCCCTTCATGAATTTGTCATAAGCAGCGCTGCCAGGATTCCTGCCTTTTAGGATCCCAGTAGCACTGTGCCCGGATGAAGAAACTTTCATTGCTGTGAGTGCCCCCTTATTTTTAAAGCGTAATTATTCTTGTGTGCTTTATAGCGCTTATCAGTGGGAGCAAAAGGTAGCCGTGTACTTCCTCTGGTTTCACAGTGCCAGCGTGCTAGCGGGACGTTTAGCATGGTGCTAACGGATATTCCCCGGAGGTCTGGGTGCGGCTTCCGGGAAGACAGAGCCTCTCCTCCTGCCCGAGACAGCCGGAATTTATCTCCTCCCCTGATGGGGGAGCAGGAATGGCATAATGGGGTCATGGGTCACAAGTGAGCCCACCTGCTTACCTGCTTACTTACTGGCCAGGATCAGAGTCTCCCATCACACAGATGCCTGGAACGAGTCTGTCTGCCTTGCCGTGAGGTTGCCAGGAGCTGGCAACCTCTGAGTGGAGGACAGTGCTGCATGATGAATGACATCAGCAGTGTGTCACATCCACTTTTGGGACAGTCTGGAACTGGAACTAAAATGCAGCTTAAAGACTCTTGGATTTCTGGTTCATTCTGATGGAATAAAATCACATTTTGGATAACAAAATGGTATTTTCTGCAGAACTTCTCCTTAGTCATTGCCTCCATTTGCCCTTTTTACATTATGGAGTCCCAGAATTTTCACAGGAGGGCCTAAATGTCAGCCCTGGTATCTGAATCTATATGTGTGTGTGTGTGTGTGTGTATGTGTGTGTGTCTGCCATGGATGCTGCACATGTAGGCCTAGGTTAAAGCTGTCAGCACCAGAGCTTACTGTTCCCTATTAATTCACCCACCCACTTTTGTTAAGTGCGTACACTTAGTTGCTGTTGATTGTATAAGCTCATCAGCCTGTTTCACCTGTTTTGTGTTGGAGTTCCTGTTTCTGTGGTCCGTCACAAAGTTGGGTACGAGAGGAAACACAGACCTAATATGCAGTGCCACCGGAAAGTTTGGGCTATACCATAGCAGGCTGGCTGGGAGGCGTTTTTGCTTAGTTTTTAAAGAAAGGTGTGAACTTGATTTATTTAGGATTTTTAGGATATTAAATATGTTGCTAAATGTCAGTTTATGTATGTTAGGGTATTGTTTAAAATATGCTTAAAATGGCCATTTTGTGTGTCTTTGTGTTTCCTATTTTTTCCCCCTTAAATGTTTGATGGTGCTGGCCATCCTATGTTCCCCTATGTAGTATCGGGGAGTCAGTTTTGTTTAGTCTTCAATGAGAGCTGATGGGTTTGAAATACTGAAGCATGACCTCTGTTTCCATGAGGCGAAAGCAGTCCTGTTTCTTTTTGTGTATCCCTTTGATAATATATGTTTTGATTATGCACCTATGTTCTTAATATTTGATTTAACCCTTGAGTAGTTGCCTTAGCTATGGCTAGGGTCAACCTGCGCATGGGTAAATAAATCCTTAATTTTCTTGCAGTTGCTTTTAGCTCCATGCCTTCCTTACCAGCCATGTCCCTTACAGTATGTATGTTGGCGTTCCTGCCTGCAGCGCGCCCTGCTGGAGCAGAAGCAGAAGAAGAAGCGGCAGGAACCCCTGATGGTGCAGGCTAATGTAGATGGGCGCTCGCGTGTCCGCAGGACCAGGCAATCGGAGGAGCAGGCGCCGCTCGTGGAGTCCTACCTCAGCAGCAACAGCGGTGCCATTTACCATGGTAAGGCCTGTCCAAACGTAGTGGAAATCCAAGCAGAATCCATAACTCCACGTGTTGGGTTACGGTGCTGTAGCATCCCAGAGATTGTCTTAGGAAGTTGCCCAGCCTGCAGCATTGATCGGGGGGAGGACATTTCAGGGTTAAAGAAAAGCTAAAAATGCCTGCGTGTGCCGTATTTAACCCTGCCCAGGGATGATCATTTCCCCCCACTCGTCAGCGATCCCGCTGATTGGCCTCCCCGAAGAGCCCATTCACACTGATTGTGCTTTGATGAGCCAGACTGTGCTCCCCCCCCCATTAAGGGTGTGGGGCTGATTACCGCCATGGCGACGACCCTGCAGGTGTCCCAAGGGTGACTGCTTTCATGTTGTTTGCATTCGTAGAGAGATTGAGGTCGTTTTATCCTCCAACCCACAGAGGGCGCTCTCACAGCGATGACATTAATCCCTGTCAGGGTAGCTGCTGCTCCATGACAACCATTCAAACCTGAGTGGACAGCTAGATTTCACCAGCTCTTGTCTGTACATCTCACCAGTCTATATATGGGGGCTGTACGTGGTTTCTTCAGTGTGCTGTGAAGGAATTCTGGACATTTTGTATGAAATATATATATACCTTCGGCTTTTCCCCCTGAAACTACCATCCTGGTCTGATTGGCCTGGCACTAACACCTAATTTAAAGGTGTCCCTCCCCCCCCAGCCTGCCCCCCCACTGGTTTAAGAGCCCTACAAAGTTGCCTTGAGGGGAAGGAAATAGGTTTACCTCTGTAAAAAAAGCCTTCAGGTGAAACTGCTGAAGTATCAACATTACAGGAAATATTGGGATCTTAGCCACAGCACAGCATGGGCTGGCACGGAAATCAGTCAGCTGTGTTTGAAGGGAAGCTGCCCAGGTCGACTTGGTTCAGAGTAATTTTGACCTGTGGGGGGGGGGGACCGGATATTAGTGTATGCACAGCAGTTCCAGGGCACCTCCAAGGTATCAGACGCGGTCTTCAGTCTGCGTACAAACCTGTCAAAAGCAAAGCGACAGAAAAAAGTAATACTTAGGAATGCAGAGCAGGCGTCTGCAGAGACGACTCCTCTCCTTCTGTTCTGTCCTCTGGGCCCTGTGGGCGGCCATAGGCTGACATCAGCTACTAGCACACAGCTGCAGACTCAATTCACTGTGCCCAGAACATTAATATGCTTTTTTCCAATCTATTCTAAGAGTGAGCTACAAATACAAATACTACAAATATTAATATAAAACGATATGAAGGTCAACTGAAAATCTTCCACTTATCTTGTAAAGCATTGCAGTATATTTTTTATTATTATTATCATTATCATTATTATTTTATTAACCATAATTACACAGTAGTGCTTGATTTAAGTCATAGTTTTTCCAAGATAAACCAGACAAACTGAGCAAAGCGTTGCCAGTTTGGCATCTTCTAGAAAGTGACACACAGGCACTGTGATTCTATGCAGTTTCCAGCTCTATGTTTTATCCTTGATTACACGTCACTGTCCCGTTCAATATTTCTCGTCTGCAGAGGTCGCCTGATCTAATTTACCCTCCGCTTGCCATTTTAAATAAGTGCTGGTGAAAAGGCCATCTGTCAAAAGGTGCCTGGCTTTTCTCTGAAGAAGGTTCTGGGTTGCAGTTGATTCCCCGCAGCCATTTTGTCGGTGGCGGCGCTGGGAAACACGGACGATCACCGTCCGTTAGCCACCCATCAGTACAGCACAGCATGGTGCTCGCAAATGTCCGTTGCTCTCGGGTCTCAGGAAGGTGACTATGTGGAATGGACTGAGAAGAAAATACCTTGTCAATAGGCTAATTTCACGCACTGCTTTGTACGGGAAAATTAAATCTCCTAATGGTGCAACTTGGAAGGCTTTGGTGTAGTGATGCGTTCAGAATCCATTCTATTTTCTGTGAAGCACATTCGTTTGCTGCCAGCTAAGAGTGAGAGATTTCCTGTTCCCGCAAAAGGCTGCCTGTATCTGTCCCCCCTCCCTCTGCAGCCCCACCTCTGCTAACCCCCCTTCTCTCTCTCCTCTCTCCCCTGCTCTCCCCTTCCGTCTCCACCCTCCGCTACTTGCTCCTGCTTCGGCCTCCTCCTAACCCCACGCCTAGTGCAAGAGGCCGAACAGGAGGAGGAGAAGGAGGCGGCGGAGCCCCCCCAGGCCCCCCGCTCAGGCAAAAAATCCAAGGGCGCCTCATCCACCCCCCAAACCAGCAGTGGCAAAAAGGAGAAACGGGGAAAGCACAAAGGTTCGCCGCATGCGGCTGCCGGCCGCCAGATGGTTTCCCAGCATGCATTGCTCACCTGCAACCCATCATGTTCTGTCTGCCTGGAGAGCTTAGGCTGGCAGTGTGGCAGGTCATGACCACAATGCTCCTATGCTGGTCCCAGTCAGCATTTTATGGGAAGTTAACTTGAGATAACTAGGTTGTATAATATGTATAGCATATAACCCCGTATGACTGAGGGTGACCTAGCCTGTGAAGAGTATAGCGTATAATTCGTATGACTGAGCATGACCTAGCCTGGGAGCAGTATAGCATATAATCCTGTATGACTGAGCGTAACCTAGCCTATGAGGAGTATAGTGTATAATCATGTATGATTGAGATCGACCAATCCTGTGAGGAGTAAGTGTATAACCCATATGACTGAGGGTGACCTTG
>JAODLC010000021.1:3589056-3608404 GCA_026781145.1 Hippopotamyrus pictus | reverse complement strand
AAAACACCCTCTTTCCCTTTTTCCCCACATTTTGTTTCATGTTCCTGCACATTTGGATTAACTGATAATCTTTGAACATGAAGGTCTTCTGCCCCTCTGGGGGTGGGTAAAATGGAGGATTGGACGCAATGCCAATAGAAAGCTTACTCACCCCCCCACGCCCCCCAGGGTGATGCTTATTATTGTGTTACAGGGTTATTCAGGAAGGTCTTCATACGAGGAAGGGGAGAGGTGCCAGGACATCTCAATGTGGCCGTCCCGCAGCCGAGGAACATGGCACACTGCCTGTCCTGTGCCCAGTCCGCTCGTGCCAGCTGTACATAGAAAGCCCCCCCCCCTTTTTAAAATCTCCTGGAGGGGAGGGGGGGGCAGTGCTTTCTGGGGGCTGTTAAAAGTGACCTTGCCCAGTTTTTACGGTCCACGTGCTTCTAGCGCGATGTTCGGTTACCGTAAATTCGCAGCAAATGTGAATCACTGGAAAATGAAAGCCGATGTCTTTTATTTATTTACATTACCGCGTTCACATGGCATTCGTGGAGAGTAAGACTGTTTTTTTTTTCCTGGGCTTCATTTTCACAGCAGGTAGCTGACAAAACATTTCTGACTGACCGTAACTATTTAGCGGGGCATGCCGCATGTGGGACAGCTGGCTGGTTCTGGATTGATTTAGGCCTGAGCTTTCCAGGGCCTGGCACTGGTTATGGTTATAATGTAAGCCCATTGAGATGTATGAGGTACAGTATGCTCAATGCTATGGCCTAGGAGCCCGGGGTGATCCTCAGTGTCTCTGTAAATGAAGACACCTGATTATTTGCCATTTTACGTATCAGGTTAGAGTTTGTGATATTTGGATATCCATCAATCCATCCATCTATCCAATCACCCATCCATTGAAGCCTCCATTGCTTTATTTAAGATCTTTTCAGATGTTGCTACTCTGACCACACTGCATACATTATGTGAGTGTGTTGCACTCCAGGCCATTTATGGTGTGCTTGGGTTCGAGTGCTCCTCAGCAGCCATCACATTGGAGAGTCACATGGTTGTTAGGTAGATTGCTGGATCAATATGCGTCTCCTCTAGCTAAATTTATAATGGATCCCTGGAACTAGCGGGATGTGCTCTGGGGTCAAGGTGGGTGATGTTCCTATTTATCCCCTTCATGGACACTTTGACTTCTCCTGTTTAGTCTTTTAATATTTTGGTATGTGCCGCAAGGTCCAGACACTCTCCCCCTAGCAGAGATGAGATGAATGACAAATTGAGTTAACAGAGTCCTTTCCCTGATTTTTTTCTCATTTCTCTCTGCTTGTAGTCAAAGAATGATGCAACATTTGCACAGTTTACATGTTTACATCTGCATCATCACAGACCTGTGACAATGTTTGCACGTTATAATTGCACACTGCCTGTGATGTATGTTATGTACCATGCGTATGAATAGATGTATGTTGTACCTGTGACAATGTTTTGCATTGCACTACTTCAGTTTGCACAAACCATGACATACCTTGCATTTTCTTTTCTCTGCTGTGTATCTCACGTCTTCTGTTTATTCGCTGTCTGCGTTATGCCCTAATTGTTAATTGCCTATTGTCGTAGTGTCTTCAGCAGTAGCTGTGCCAACAGAAATTTCCACCGGCCGTGATTGTGTGGTAATGAAGATTCTGATTCTGGTTTGAGGATATGATGGATTATTGGAGAATGTGCATCAGCACCACGTACATTCAGTTAATTTGGGTCTCCTTAATTAGATGAGGAGTTAACAATGGGATGGTATGGCTTCGAGCCTCAAAGAGCCAGCTTACCTTCTGTGGCCCTGGGCACACCCATAACCCTTCTCCTGAGAAAAACCGTGCTGGCGTGCCTCCGTGGCTCACGGCTGCTGGTGCCCGCTCAAATGCCAAGCTTATTGTTTCATGCTCACATTCTCAAATGTCAGGGCAGGGAAGGAACCGAATTGTCCTTCGTTCCCTTGGAATGAAGTCGACATACAAGATGAAATAGTCTGGGCTTCAGGAACAAACTGGTTTAGTACATGAGCAAACAGAGGGAGCTTTTGGATTTTTATTGGCGAAGTACAGGTTAAGTACCTTGCACAAGGAAAACACAAAGGGCACCTATTGTGGGACTGAATCGGCAATTCGGTCTGCAAGTCTGTCCTCGAGCACCGGATTGCCTGCTGTCCTTGTAGGAAAGTACTTGAGCAACTGGGTTTTGCAAAATAATATTTAAAGGATTTTTCTTATTGAGAGAGAATGTTTTCTAATGCCAACGCCATTTACAGTAGCATTGAGTCCTTGCTATATTCCTTATGGAGAACTCTTCCAATCATTCTCATGCATGGTGTTTAAGCCAACGACTAAGTTTCTAGCTTGGTCTCCTAAACTGCCCACATAATCTTTGTACCGTTACTCTAATACAGAGGTGAGCTTTAGCTGTGTAAATTGGAGCCCTGTCTCTGTTATTGCTCAGAGACGGGCTGTAACGTTATCACCATGAATCCCCTTGGCTCCCTGATGTCGCTATCTTGAATTCTGCAGCTTTGTTCTTTGTCAGACTTCAAGGGATTGAAGCCCCCCTATCTTGTGGCTTCAGGTTTGGCCACAGGAGCATGGATGGTGGTGACAGAGATCTGTGGGGGTTTGGGGGAGAGGTTTGGTCTGGGTTTGCCAGAACTGAATTTCTGACAGGATGCACAGGGGAAGCTAGGGGAATCCCCAGTGTGCTGTCCAGGCTGGAATTTGTGCTTGAGAAGAGTGTTTAACCTTCCCAAATCCCAATTGGTCTCAGCAGGGTGCTCCAAACCCCCCCTCCCATTTCACCCCCCAGCTGCTCTGTGCCTGCAGATGGATCGATGGCCTGAGTGAGCATGTCCCTCCCGCTCTCCAACTGATCCCTGCCACAGGAGCTCCCCGTTAAGTCTCTAGGCGTGACCTTCTCCCCAGCTGTGCTCTTAACAAACAAAGGGGTTTGTTTTACATGCGTCGTCGACGCTGGGACCGGCGGCCCCTACGTGGCGCAGATGACACCGCACATCGTTTCCCGCGAGAAGCACGTTCCCCACCAAAGGTCACACACGGAGCTCTCTGAGCGGAGCGACGAGAACTCAATGAGAATCTATAGCAGTGATTTTTTTTTTTCATTGCATTTTAATGGGATATTTATTTAAATCTAAAGAGCGTTCGTAGCCCCTTGTGGCTTATTAAAAGGTGCACTGGTGGCAGCTCTTGCTTGCGTGTTATTTCGTGTTTATTGAAAAGAAAAAAAAAAAAAACAGCCTTTTTTCCATCAGCGTGTTTAACATGCGGCAGTGAGGGCGGAAGGTCTCCCACATGGCTTAAATATAATAATGACTTTGACTACATCTCCTGAGAACCGGGCAGGTGAAAACTGAACATTCTTGGTCGCATTTAAGGAGGATTTTCTCACCCACCTCCACTTCCGAATATCTTCATATTCCACCTTGATCTTCTGCTGACCGTTTCCAAGGAGGTTTGTCAGGCAAGGTGAATCCCCATTGTGTTCTTACTGAAGCTGCTTGTGCGTGATGATGAGAAGTCTCAGCCAAGTCCTTCATCTCCAGCATACCTCTTCTAGATCTGTTCTTTTTTTTTGTCCAGATAAAGTAAAATTGAATTTTTACAACCAACCTGGAAGATAATGGTGGTTTGAAGAAATCTTGCTGTGTGCACCAAATGGTGTCAATAAGCATGTGTGTTTAGCAGAAATGAGGAAGTTTTTTTTTAATCCATGAAATCTGTAATACAAGCATAGGCTCAGCACACTGCATCTTCCTAAAGGAAATGGAATAAAAAAAAGTTTCACCTTTTACCTCGCAGTATTTCTCTTGACTCCACACAATCACTCACAGTTTTGCAAAAGGAAATGTAACTCTTTAACACCATTTAGGCAACTTTGTTTATATTGTAGTAATGATAGGAATTGACGAAGAGGAAGATGTCTAAAACAGAAGCTGCAATTGTGTAACCTGGCATCTATATTAATCCCCAGAAGTGAAGAGATTTTTGACTTATCTTGTCCGGGATGGAAGTTACAGTGCAGCCATAGACATGTTCTCCACAGGGCAGTACAATAAAGCAATTAAATTAGAATAATACAATAAGTAAAAGACAGAATACAATTAGATTATGATACAAACAATACATATATTAAGCATATAAAACAAAATAGAATTCATAGCATTAAAACCCTAAATACTGTTTGTGTAACTAAATGCTACCCTTTTCCAGTATATAGTGGCTTCATTTAGGTGGTTTAAGTCCGTACATGGGGTGGCATGGTGGTGCAATGGTTAGCACAGGTGCCTCTGGGACCTGGGTTCAAGTCTCTGCCAGGGTTCCATGTGTGTAGAGTTTGCATGTTCTTCTTGTGTTGTTGTGGGGTTTCCTCTAGGTACTATTCATCCATTTTCTGTGACTGCTTGTCCTATTCAGGGTTATAAAGGGTCTATAAGCACAAAGGAGGGAACAACCCTGGATGGAGCACCAACCCATCAGAGAGCACACACGAACACACATCTATGGACAATATGGTAATGCCAATCAACCTCAGCATGATTTTGGACTGTGAACATGCAAACTTCACACACATGGAGCCATGTACTCAAACCCTAGTCTCAGAGGTGTGCGGAAACAGTGCTAACCACTGCGTCACTCGGGTTTAAGTTTACACTGCGAAAAAATAAGTTGGGTATTTCAACTTCTTTTGTTTTGTGTAATAAATGTGGACTTTTATTTTGATACCAGCCTGGTTCATTATTAACTCATCGACAGTACCCCAATTCCAGCTGTCAGATTGATTTGTCTACTTGGCTACCCACAGATGCAATGGAGGCACGGGCATCTTGCAGTCTCAGTCATGATTCAAAAGATGCCACGCCTACCACGGTGTTTCAGAAAGCAAAATGTCTGAACCATTTAACCACTGTCATGTGTTCTTGGAGCCTCCGCTGGTGTGACTGAAGTGTCCACGATGAAGCTTTGGAAGTAGAGTGAGGTCAGCATTGCAAGCTCCCTCAGCCTTTCACATCTCAGCTGCTGCTTCAGTAGCCTGTGTGGAGGACATTCCTATCTGAGATACGTGGTTTTAATGAAGAGTGTGAAGGCTTCACTTAGTGAAACTACCACGTCATCACTGGCTTTCTGCAAATAATCAAGGGATGTAGCATAGTGTGACTTTCAGTTACCTTTGAAACATCAAACGATTTTCCAAAACTTTATTCAAGTCCTTCAGATTGGTGACTCCCTGGTCAGCTGAAGCATAGACTCTGTTTTTGTCCACGCCTGTCTCATGAACTTTTTAAGGGAGTAAGTGAACAAGCAGCTCGCTGTGGTTGTACGGCTGTGTGGTTTTGCAGCCCTCTTTCTGAAAGTGGCTGCAGCTCACCCAGTGGATCTTGTGGAACATCAGGATGCTCCTTACTCTTTGGATGACCCCCCTGAGATGACCCACTTCTTGTCTCTCCTGAGGTGGCGCGTTCTTTTCTGAATTTTGGAGTATTGCAGCGAACGTGTCAGGTTAAGAGTCCTGGCTACAGCATCCTCAGAGCTGACAGACTGTGCAGACTTAAAGCGCACTCCTCTTCTAAGCACCCAGGACTTTGTCCCCCCTTCGCTTTGCACACCAGCCCAAACCTCATAGAGACATGCTATCTGTGACCCACTATATGGGGCTGGAAAGGCGCCTGTTGAAAATCAATCCTCCCCGCTCCTATCGCTGTGGATACCGCGAGCGAGAAACAAACGGGCACGAACAATGCGACGTATACCACGTATCAATTACACTAATTGCTGGAGTATCTATACCTCAGTGTCTGGTGACGTGTGGCAGCTACGAGTTCCACCCCCCCACATGCTGCAGTGAGTTGATAATGCCTTCCTATTGTTCTCCCCCATCTGCTACCTAGATAAGCCCCGGCTGTACACAGATGATAATGTGTGCAGGCGGGCTAAAACCTGCCTGCTAAAAATTTCCTTGGCCCTAGAAAAAGCTTCCATTAAGTCCATTGACCCTCTGTTTGAATATTAATGAGGTAATTAACAGATTTATTGTCCAGTGCTGTTTCTACAGGGGCATTTTTTAATGTTGTTTTTTTTTTCCTAATGATTTTTATGTTTTTTTATTTTGCTTCTTCTATAATTGAATCTTTGTACTCACCAGCACTGATTGTTTGCCATGGCAACGGGGGAAAATTCCTGTCTGCATGTGTATTGCGTAATTTTATTTGGGATGATGAAAAGGTGTGTGGGGGGGGGGGCCCTGCATCTGTATTGAGGATGTCAGCATTTTACGAGCCACGTCCTGCCATGTTATAGACCTTTAAAGGGAATCTTCTCGTCCGCTTGGTTTCTGAGCACAAGGTGGGACATGTGCTGATGGGGGCCTTCAGGGAGCTGCTTAGAGTCACACCCCCCTCTGTGAGTTAGGGCTTGTCAGCCCATGAGGTATCCGCTGAGTTACAGGGAGCCCACCAGTGCCATCACCAACAAAGCAAAGGTTATGGTGCTGACCGTGACGGGATAGTCACCTAGTATAATGTATAATTCACTTGCTGTGCCGTTCCCTTCGTTTACAAGTTATTTGTGGCAGAGGATTGTAATGTGAAGCAGGTTCACTGACTTAGCGAGGTTTCTTGAGGCTTTCTTTCGAGTTTTGGGTACTACAAATTATAGGTCAGTCTTAAATGGGATTTTCACCAAAAATGTAGCCTATATAAGACACACCTTTTTACTAAATAGTATGGATGGGTGATTCCACTGATTAACACTATCGCCTCATCTGTCTGGGACCAGGGTTTGAGTCTCCGTTATGGATTTACGTGCAGAGTTTGCATGTTCACCCCATATTGCCCCAATAAGAAACTTTTTTTTTTTTTTTTTTTAGAAAATAACACTTATTTGTGATACCACTGATTTTCTTTACAATTCGATACCTAGGTGTTTGAGATGTATTGCTTGCATCTGATTCAAACTGAGCATTTGTTATAAAACAATTCAATTTCTCAGATTCAACATTTGATATGTCTTTGTTCTATTTTTATCAGTTAAATATAGTTTTTGCATTCTGTTTTTATTTACATAATGTTTTGGAAACCGGGTTGTGATTTACCCTACAGGTCAAGTGCAGCAAAGAGTGTCAGGCCCAGTCAGTCCCCACAAGGTCTGTGTGCCTGTTCGTGGGTCTGGGTTTGTCATTAACAGACTCTCATTAAGAATCGAAAAGGAGAACAAACTTCTGTGCCCGGTCATCATAATGTGACCTTTTGGGAGCTGATAGGCTCCCCATTACCACACGCCATTAGCGTGCTGAAGCCTTGGTCATTTTCACCTTAATTTGTCCAAGACAGTGTCGCCGGCAAACTGTGACGTGCGCCGTGTGGATACATTGAATATGCAGAGACACGTTCACCAGGCAGCCCTGCAGGAAACGTCAGAAAGAGTGGACAAGGTGCCAGCGGATAACGGCGGTAATTACGGTATGACACGGAAACATCCCTGATCGTTGACGGTGGCCACCTCAAGATCATCTACGGCACAGTTGTGAGGTTGTGGTTTTTACACCTGAGTATTGATCTAATAATCAGTCTAAATAATCTGCCGTTGAACATCGTCTTCAGGAAGCATCCTGGGAATTCTCCCCATGCAATTGTACCCTAAACTGCCTCTGATTTAATAGATGAACAGTGGTTTCATGTAGAAACCCGTCAGTGAAACTTGGCCTGTAAAGATTAATCAAAGGGGCACTCTGTCCAGAAAAGTCACACTGTCTGCAGTTTGGTGGTCATTTGTGACACAAGCTTGTGAACTAAGCTTATGGCTGTCCTCAGGTATCGATCTCCCTGGTTTAAGGAGCTGGAATTTGAGCTGTTAGGTGACTCTGCTGTAGCAGAGGCTCAGGGGCGCTAAGCAGGCAACGTTGGCAGCCTCCTCGATAACAAAAAAATGTCATTATTATTTCGTTACACTATTTGAAAGTTATTTACTTAATTTTGTTTATGTCGAAAATTCAATTCTTTCCAAATAAAAGCCTGCATTTCAAGTGGTTACCTCCGCAAGATAACTTAGAGAAATGAACTCATTTCACTGTTGTATGGAAATTTTGGTTCATTACAATAATTTTGTCTGTTATGGCAGCCACACGATATTAACAGCGGGGCCCTACGGCCACAGTCCCCATTATTATGCTATAGATCACGAAGTGTATCAGACTCATAAAACCTGTCACCTAAAGGTGCCAAAGTTTTCAGCATGTGGCCCATCTTATTCATATATTTCTAGCGAGCTGCCATATTGTCACAGCTTTCGGGGGCCTATTTCCTGCCGGTTAGTGATTTTGTGTGCCCCCCACCCCCTGCTATCCCAATTTTAAACATGCTTTTTCCCTACCAGCGTCGACAAGCCGGAGATGCGGCTCTCGTTAAATGTCTAAATATATGCAGCATGCTTTTCGTTTTTTTTTTGGATGATACTTTTGTCAAGATTTGTGATGGAACAAAAACAAATGAATTCCAGACTTGTGAACTCCAGTAATGTTTTTTTTTTTTTAAACTACGAGACGCTGTTGCAGAGTTTGTCAGAGGGCCTTGAATCTGAAAAACTTAATTGTAAGGAAATATTTCACCTCATCTGGTACTCCGGCAAAACCTTGCCGTAATTAGCTTGTTTGCATGTTTGATAGTTTCCCCGCCATACATATATTAACTTGTAAATGAAGGTGTAATTATCTTGGCTTTCACATTTTTAGTTAATTATCTTATAAATTTGCCTTTTAGTGTTCCAAAAACAAATTTAGATTCCCACACGTTTTTTTTTCCAGCTGTCCTAATATTTTGATGTAATTAAAAATAAGACTTATTACAATAAATAATGCTTGATGAATAATGTCAAGCAAATAATTGTACAGTTTGAGCTTAAAAACAGATGTCAGTCGTCAAAAGAAGCATTATACAGTGTTATTTTTAATTGCTTAATTTCCATGCGGTAGGCTGTACTCGGCTCGATGGTTCATCCTGATTCTTTGGAGAACTTGTCGCATACGTCTGAGTTCTGATGCTAGATCCCTTGAAGGAAGAGTCAATATGTCCATCCATAATTGCCAGAGGAAACGTCACGTGGGCAGGATTCGTGTTCACTTGGGGAGGGGGGCTAAATTAAGGAAGCTACCTGTCAGCTACGGACACAAAGAAACTCAGCGTCGCTAAATTGTTTCGCTCGTAAGGTGTCGGCGTGAATCGGGATGCTGAAAGCCACCCCGCTGGGCACAGAGCTTTTAGCCGTCGATCACTGCACCGGAAATCACGCCGTGTTTCTCGGGGAACAGCAATCTCTGGTAACAATCAATTACGCCACATTCTGCCTCCGTTACAGTTCCCCTCGGCGTATGATGGCGAGAACACACCGGAAAATGTTGCTCGTTTTCCTTTTTAGGTCTGTTACAACATGCATGGGCGATCGCAGAAATACACCATGATAGGGGCCTTTGTATCAAAGTTATAGTGCAAATTGAGCTGGAAGCTGCTCCATTAGCACAGGGAGGGGGGCTGCACGTTTCCCAGATTGAGTTACTGTCTCGCGCTCAGTCGCTCCATCTGTTTCCATTTAGATTATGACTGATGATCCTGCGATCTGTCACTTTTTTAAATGACCAGCAGCCGCCTGGCTGTGATGGGATAGACGGCACGTGACGGTGGCCGATTTGGCGGCAAGGACTGCGGCGACGTAGATCAAATGTGCGGGCTCTACCCAGAATGCCTTGCTCTGGGGAGGCTAGACAGTGACTGTGATGTACTGCCAGAAGTGGAGCTTCCATAGCTGTGCCCCTGTTGATGTAAAGGCCCTAATTTTTTGCAGGATCTCTCAGATTCCCATTTTCGGGGCCAAAAAAAGGAGAATCGAAGGTCCTGAGAGATGATAAAGTCACATTTGCGACTGAACACCAGCCAGGGCTGTTCCTTACAAGATGGCTTCCTGCCAAACACGGTGACTGATCTCTCCTTCCCAGCACCTGATCTCCACTGAGGGGGTACAGCAGAAGTGGGGACATGTCTGTGGCTGTGAATCATCATTGTCCACGTGCATTATGTCCCACAGTTCCCCAGGAACCAGGGGATTTGCACAGATCCCCTTGACCTCCTGACTGTAATCGTCTGAAATACTTGCTGTTATACATTTAAATGTAGTTGAGGGGTCTCCTGTAGAGAAGAATGTGGTTTTCCTCATGTGGATTTAGTTAGGCTTGGATTAAAGCTTCTGAGTGACTGTACGGTTTAAATTTTTTTCCAAGAATAAAGCATCATCCATGCATCCATCTTCTTTAACCGCGTATCCAATGCAAGATTGCGGTAAGTCTGGAGCCTATATAAAACAATTATGGAAAGTGCCTAAACGGACATAATAACTTTCAAATGTAGACTTAGTTATTGGAATGAAGGAATGAGTTTGCCATTTGAATGTAACTGGTCTGTAATGCATTTTTAATTAGATATATAGCTTATTTTCACACTCTGTGTGCTCAGGCTGGAAAGAAGAACATACTGTATCTGGCAGGAGTAAAGATTCTTGCAGAGATGGACTCTGTCATTTCCAGTTAAAGGCGGGACTTTGCATGTTCTCTTTTCCTGACATGAGGCCGGCGGTTCATTCTTTTGAAGGTCGCCTTTAAATGTCACTGATCCAGGGTGCTGCTGGGATGTCGGAGGTGGGCGACGTCAGCGGAGTGGGCGCATTCCACAGCCGCCCCCACTCATTCCACACAGAAGCGGGAAACGACTCGATTATCGCAGCGCTGACTGAGAACGTCCCAACTTATTACAGCCCTGACCTTTCAGAGGCCTTTCGGTGTGATGAATCTCACGGGAGAATTTGCCGCGGTCTCCCTATTCTCGCGGGTGCCACCAGAACTCACCGGGAGAGACGTTCCGGGGGCGAGACGTCTGCTGCCCGAAAAAAAAGGAGAAGCAGAACGTTCTGGATCTGCAGGCCCGTTGGAGCGAGGCAGGATGTTAAATCCCCCGTTTTACCTTTGTGTCCTTTGCTTTCAAATTCAAGAGACTTTGAAACATGGGACCGAGGGAGGCACTAGTGTATTGAGTTTAATCAAGACAGAAACCCTTCTCTGTGAGTGTTCCCCAAAGGTTCACATCAAAAGGTGTGTTCAGCTTTGTGTGCTTATTAGTCTATTAAAACACAGATGGCTGACTGCCTCCGCTAATTAATCATATATAACGTTTCCCCGTCCCCTTTAATGAAAGTGTGTCAGTGTGCTGGAGATCAAACTTGTGCTATGTGGTAACCGGTGGCCACTAAAAAGTACGGCGACCTGACGAAGAGCCGTTTGCCCGATCACCAATTCACACCTAGTCATATCGTGAACCTGCCTGTGTTTGACCGACAGGTTCGGACTCACTTCGCGCTCATTGGATATGCACACCTGAGAGTTGCTGATACTAATTATGGGGATACGGTTTGAATCTCATTTCAGGCTCTTAATTGGGCACCTGAGGGACATAAAACAGTAACAGAGAGATGCATATTGTGTGTATGTGTCTATAAAAATGAGAGGGGCCTTCTGCCTTGAATTAGAATGACTTTATAATTAGACTTTCATTTCCCTGACAGCAAAGACATCAATACAAGGTGCCTGTCATCAGAGTTTGTCGTTAAGGCTTGTTGAGAACTCTTTGAAGAAGCAGACTTTGGCAATAAACTTTACAAACAGGGACTCCAATGACCCTTTCGCCTTGAAGACACATGGTTATGTTTACAGTATGTGTTCATTGTAATGGCTCATCCAGTGTAACCGTTAGAATGCTTAGAATGTGCAAACGTATGTGCGGTTTGCATAGTCGGACTACTTTTAAAAAAGTAATTGCCAGGAAATCGAACAAAGCATGTGCTGAGAGCTTGCGATAAGGGAAGTTGAAACCTGTGTAGGCTTGGGTGGTATTATGGTATACCACAGTATTTTGGGTGTACTGTGGTATTTTGAAATCTTGGTGACAAAATTAGACACAATAAAATTTATTGCCAAGATTTCAAAATGCTGGGACTGCATTGCTTTTGAAAATCAGAATGCTGTCTGTAAGGACAGTATGACAAATTAGACGCCGATCAAGCCTAATCACGTATGTGTCATCTTGGAGAGAGGAGAGCAGCACCGCCCTATGGCCAAGAGCAACTATATTGTGAGTCAGTTGCAAGTTGTCCATCTTGTAGGAGTATGGCATTGAGAAACCCAACATCATCTCAGGCAGTACTAATCATTGGTGGGTTCATCAAAGTTTTGCATTTTTTTTTTGATATGTTACTTATTTACCAGATGTTTTGATGCAATGCATGTTGTCACACACTCTCCAAAGAGGGTTAGAACCGGGGCTAAGAAAGATTCCAATGGATAGCAGAGCAGATGCAGCTTTACAGAGTATATCGTCACGTGCGGAATGGCATTCCATGTCATCGAGGTACTGAGCACATCCCTTTGACCCAGAGCGCCGTGGATTGCTCATAACTTCAGCCTTCATACAGATGGGTGCTTTTAGCGATCTGTGCTAAGTGCCACGCTCAAACAGCAGTAGGGCCGCTCATGGGATTTCAGTCACAGGTTCCGATCCTTAGCCATCATGCTGCTTGCTGCCCCTTAATAAAGAAGTTAAAATGGTTTTATGGTTTGGCTGCACAAACACTGGCATCATCTTTGCCAGCAGAGCGAAAACCGTTTGCTCTGAAGAAGCTTTTTGGAAAGTCAGACTCTGTCTCGAATGACGGTTTGGTGGATTGGGGGAGGGGGAAGGCGGCAGGCCATTATCGGCCATAACGTTGTCAAAAATGAAGACCCTTGAGGGGGAAATTCTCCGAACGAGCAGCACTTTGAAAGCCGGGGTCCTCAGCGGCCCACAATGTGGTGGAGTACATCACTTGTGCATTAGTTAAGTACGGCTGTGATGGAACGGATGTTGCATGGAATGCCCCGCTCTCTCGATGGCTACCCGGCGGTCGGTCACGAGGGGGGGCGTGCACTCACATGTTGCGCGGAGGAACGCCGCCACGTTCATGCTCCCAGGATACTCTGTCGCTCCTCAGACGCTCCTCATGCTGGGGGGTAACTCAGTCGCTTATGGACTCCTAACTCGACACAGAGCCAGGTGATCCTCTTGTTCTTTATGAGAAGAGAAAATTGCACATGTAATGAAATCCAATTTTAAAATTCATTCCGTGCATCACAATAAAAGAGGGCAAGCTGTAAATAAGCTTTTCAAAAAGCTGATTACAGAAGCAATTTATTGCCTAGTCCAGGGCCGTGGCAAAGTAGATGGGTGCATGTGTGAGTGTGTGTGTGTGTGTGTGTGGGGGGGGGTTGTTCTCCTGTGCCCTGCTATTTGCCTGCTGTCTTATGGTGTCATATGAAGCCAATCTGATTGACTTATTTTAACACCATAAAACCTTGTCATCCTCAGAAAATGGCAAAGCACATCTTTATGATTAAGGTCACCCCCCTCCCCAGGTCCTATTCATTAGATCTGACAAATGAAACAGACTTGCAGGATCCTCATAGCTTTAGCTAAGCTGGGGACTCTAACAGCTCCCCTTGTGTAAATATTGTAGGAGCAGGGACAGCAAGAGGGTCTGGTTATGCCTCCCCCCCAGCACAGGTGGTGTCTTTGGGGGGAGCAGCGTGCAGTGTCTGTTTATTTGTTTGCAATTGGATTTATTATCATTTATTATTTATCATTTATAGCTCTGTGGAGCTATGTAAGAGTTCCCTTGTTGTAAGACCCTCGTCAGAATCTCGTTGTCATAAGACTTCTGTCACTGTAAGAGTCCTGTAGCTTCATGAGTCCCGTTCTCATTAGAGTCCTGTCACTGTAAGAGTCCTGTAGCTGTATGAGTCCCGTTCTCGTTAGAATCCTGTTATGAAGATCAGCTCCTTCCCGTTCCCCTGGAGAGGATGCGAAGATCAGCTCCTTCCCGTTCCCTCGGAGAGGATGTCAAGATCAGCTCCTTCCCGTTCGCCTGGAAAGGATGTCAAGATCAGCTCCTTCCCGTTCCCCTGGAGAGGATGTGAAGATCAGCTCCTTCCCGTTCCCTCGGAGAGGATGTCAAGATCAGCTCCTTCCCGTTCCCCTGGAGAGGATGTCAAGATCAGCTCCTTCTTATTTCCCGCCACTTATCCGCCGTCGTAAAAGCTTGTATATTTCATTGCTGTCGCAGCAACTTACAGCGTACATTTCAAAGCTGCAAATAAAAAATGGATAAACTTCAAAATTAGCACTTCAAAGTCAAACTGCCTGTGTCTGTGAAATTGGTTGGAGGGGGTGCCCGCAAGGGAGGGGGGTGGGCAAAAATGTACAGAGCTGTGCATATATATCTTAAAACCAATTTCTAGGCAAATTGGTTTAATTTAAGAATGAGACCATTGAATAAACAAACCTATTTTAGGGAAGAGTGAGTTTAGAAATGGATTTTTCCACACTACGTGTATATGGAGACTGTGTACTTTAAATACTGCAACGCGAGGATATATTTAAAAAAACTTAAGTCGTTTTACTGCTGTAAGACAGGTATAAATTTATGTTGTGGAATCTAGACTTATAACACACATATGTCTTTTAGACAAGTGGAGTAAAACACACACACACACACACACACACACACACACACACACACGCACACACACACACACACACACACAAACATACACACACATACACACAGACCAGTATTCAGATCTTTGTGGGGACTCTCCATTCATTTCTACGGGTATAACCCTAATCCAAACTATGACACCCTTACTCCCTGCCCAGCCCTAACCTTGACCATACACACACACACACACACACACACACTTGTGTCGGCAGTCTACAGACCTGTCCTGTTCAGCCCGGGGGGGGTTTGTATCGATTCTGAGCTCCATGCTGAACTGTGTTCCACTTGTGCGCATGTGTTCTGTCTAACGAGCGGCACCAACGGTGGCCCGACAGGAAGTTGCAGCCCAGTGCGGCTTAGAAGGCCACCGCTGGGTGGGGGGAGGCAGCATGAAGCAGCCCCCCCACCCCCCCCAGGCTGGCAGAGGTGGGCCGCCTGTCCCCTACTTCACAGCCTCCGCGGGTCGGAATCGGTCCCGCTTCTGGTTCCACTTGCCGTGAAGCTGACAGCGTTCTGATTATTCACTGTGAACAATCACGTTAGTTAATGAATCTGGTAGCCATGGCAAAGATAATTAGACGGAGAGGGATGCAGGAAGTCGTCTCAGTGAGCGGAGGAGAAGGGGGGAGGAGGCTGACTCTCACGCCTGCCCATGGAGGCCCTGGTGGTCCTGGCACGGGCTGAGGAAGGTGTGCGGCGAGGAGTGGCCCCAGGATACGCCGCTGAGCCACGGTGCGGAT
This sequence comes from Hippopotamyrus pictus, assembly GCA_026781145.1. Classification (NCBI taxonomy): domain Eukaryota; kingdom Metazoa; phylum Chordata; class Actinopteri; order Osteoglossiformes; family Mormyridae; genus Hippopotamyrus; species Hippopotamyrus pictus. The sequence goes on along the minus strand of JAODLC010000021.1, from coordinate 3,593,001 downwards.
GGTGCGCGCATCCATTTATTTGTCAGTAGAGCAAATCAGTAATTCAAAAAAATCTTTCAAGGCCTATGAAGCTCAGAAGAAAGTTGTTCTATCACATTTTATTCAGAATATTTCACCGGGAGGTTTTGACAAGGGGGTGTTTCACTGTCATTATTTCAGACGGGACTGAAAGAGAGAATAAGGCAGTAATTTTTTGGGGGGGAAAATGATGACCTTCAAAGAGAACTTTCAGGTAGGACTTGCATGTCTGATATGAACAAATGACAAACACAACTGTACATATTTTGTATAAATAGCTTCACTGCAGGTAATTGCATCTTGAGTGGATGATTTATCGTGGACTGATCATCCATTTGCTGAACCAGGGGACCGAGGGTGGGCTAATGCAGATGGCGGTGTCTGTACAGGGGTCATACTAACAAGTACATCCATCTACAGCAGGGGTGGCCAATCTTACCTGCAAAGGGCTAGTCTGAATGTAGGTTTTTGGGATAAACTTTAGGTCAGCTGTTCAAACCCAGATGTGAGGACTCTTCAGCCAATTAGTCCTCTAATTAGTAATCTAATTTCAGTGAAAACCCACATACACAACAGCCCTTCATGGATTACATTGACCACCCCTGATCTAGATTGTCTTGGGTCTGGTTGGGGACCTATTAGGCAGTGAGAAAAGCAATAGAAAAGATATATAGCTGTGGTATTGTGTAATCAAGTAACTTGGTGGTACGTACAGTAGGTGCACCTAACAATGACACTGACATGAAAAGATGGAGGATGAGTTGTCGATGTGGGTATAGAAATGGGGTATAGAACAGCTAACGAGGGTAAAATGCCCAATGATGGGGTAACAGGCTCACAGGATGCCCATTGATGACCAGGGTTAATCCTTACCTCCTCCCCATTAGCTGTGAGACAGACTAACGGGGTAGATATTAGCCCGCAGGGCAAAACAAACAACGAGGGCAGGTGGTTTGTTCCGCAAACCGGAGGCCCGTGTGAGTGAGCTTGGTGCCGCCACACAAACAAAATAACGGAGGAGCGTGAGGGAGAAGCCGAGCCATATGAAGTGCCGTCGCGGTTCTATTTAAAGCTTTTAAGGTGGAAAGGGCTTTTCCACTTTGACTTTTATTCTACTCTGGCATCTTTTGACAGGGCCTCAGTGCAGGGTGGTGAGTACAGGACTAATGTATTCGTTCGGTTTAGTTCTGCTAAGAAGCCTCGCAGGCGTGCGGCGCGCTACATGGCCTTGCAGGGAGAGAGACAGGGGGAGAGACAGCTTATTGGATGTCACAGGATTAGTTCTGTGGCAATCATTGCCGCTGAAGACCCTTGGAGGAGCCTGCAAAGGAAGTCAGTAGCCGTGGCAGAGCTACACCTGTGCGTGTTTTTGCATGTTTTGTGCACGAAAGCTGTGTATGTGTGTAGGGGTGGTACAGAGGCCTATCGTGGACTGTGGGGATTTTTTGCAGTACTGCCCCCAAAAACAAGTCGGCCATCTTGTTCAGGAAGTCTTTTTCTATGCCTGTGTAAATCAGTCTGAGAGCTGTAATTAAAAGGCACTACTAGATGGCATAATCACCGCCTTGCTTTATTTATTTAATCCTTTATTTGCACACCTGCTGGAGATCCTGCATTTTTAATGGCTTTTTAATTAATGCACATTGCACACTTGATTTATTTGTGAGCAAAATTGCATTGTGGCCCTGCATCCTGCTGAAATAAGCACTTGCAGAATGTCACACAGCGGGCCAGAAAACTGGGTGCAGGGGCGGCGTAAAAGGGAAATAAGTCAGGGTGAAGTCGACGAGCCGCATCAATCCCTCACGCGGGCAGGCGCTCGGGCTACACACGCCTTCCACGAGCAACAAGCAGCCATAATCGTAGCAGCAAAATCAATGGCCATACGTGCATCCGATCCATTCGGAGCTGCTCTGTGGTTTGCAAAAAGGCGTATTCACTTGTTTGTCATGCATGCTCAAAACCTTTTAACTGCTGTTGTTAGCCATGCTGTTGTTGCTGTGTTAGCCATGCGTCAGGCACCGTCGTCAACTCTTGTACATGCATTCAGCTCAGCACTGAAGAAACCGCAAACCTGGAGAGATTGTGCGATTGGTAGAAGACAGACACAGTATAGCTGTGTCTCTCACCAGTTTGGCTGACAGCAGCACAACAAACAAGAGTTTTGGGGTATCACAAATCCCACCCCATGGAAAAATGTTTTTTATTATTAAGTATAAACTGAAATGTTGTAACCTCTCAGGGAAGTAGACTCCAAATGTTCGTGCAGTTGACCTAGAATCCGTTTCTCCTCAACCATAGTTCCTATGTTGAAATTCAGATCTGGATTTTTTGTCTGAATGTAACAGTCTAGGAGGCCTATGCCGGTATAACTCACAAAGAATCAAATGTTGGTTCTCTATAATTGCTTTCCACTCTGAGAGGTTTATTTAAAAGCTTTTTAATAACAGGAAAAGTTTCCGCAGCTAATTACACGAAGTCTTCATTTAGGAAGGACCTTCGAAGAAGCATTCATTATATGTTTGGTTCGTTAGCTAAGTGTTGGACATTCTTTGCTGAAATTTCAATATGCTTGAAGACCCCAACTGGTTTCCCACAAAATTTCCCTGGCAATGAATGAAGCTAATTGCTCTAAATGGCAGAAAACTCTGCAAAGCAAGGCTCCTGTGGTTCACAGCCCATAGAAGCAGGCATTACCACCTACAGATCAAAAGTAGTGTGAACAATTCTGTTAATTGCATGTCCTTTTTATATAAAACCTATTCAAATCTGATGCATTAGCAAAAGACTTTAACTCTTTTGATGCCCAAATGTGTGGCTACATTTTTTCTCTTTGCCAGACACCAAAGCAGGCTTTTAAGGCTGAACTTTCATATTTAATCTGTCTATTTGCTCGTGATCCCTGTTATTCTGAAACCACACAGTGTTTGCACACCACATGTATGAAATGTGGGAATTGTTGCAATATTGCCTTTAATATATTACCCATCTGCTCTCTTCATTCATGTTGAAGAAATCCCTTTAAAAAGTGTTATTACGTATTACAGCATCTCTGTGCTGGACCTAGTTAATACGGAGTATTTCAAAGAGCAGAAAATGATCCTGCTCCCTCATGCTGATGTTTGATGACTAAGATCAGCCATGAGGGGACAGCAAAGGGTTAAGGAGTCTGATTAAAAGAAACATTTTCTATCTGTATCAAAAACAGTCATTTGACATTTCCAGGCCAAATCACACTCTGGTCAGATGACAACTTGAAAGACTCAACTTGCAAAAAAAAAAATGTGTAAAATTAAAAACAAAGGAGTGTTAAAATCTAATCTGAAACTGGATTAACCGTATGAGGCTGTCCCATTCATTACAGCAGAATAAGTAGGGACAATCTAAATGAAAGTTCATTAGTTCACACTGTACATATTCACATTTGACAATTACAAACAGTATTTGCTTTGGCAGAGTTAGAATTCTGTTCTTATTTTATTCATAAAAGGAGGTTTTCTAGCACTTTTGCTTACCACTAATTCCATGGGCCATCTTTCCCTTCTGACAAATTCAGATAACACGGAAAACATTTAAGAATCTTTAATTCACACTAGTAATAAAATTGCATTACATTTTCATAAAATAAATGTTCCAGTTTATATATACAGAAAAAACAGACTGTACAGACGCCCCGAAGAGCCATTCTGAAAGGCTGGGGGGGCAGGGTAGGGGGGAGAGACTAACAAAAAAAACTAATCACAAACATACAGGCAATAGAGTGCTCAGCAAAGCAGGCACAACTGTACATCATGAAACATGTAACTGTTCAGTGTTGGGGAGGGACGGGCGGGGCGGGGGTTAAAAAAATATTACAGGCAAGCAGACAGACAGTCCTCACTGGGGGTGCAGTTCAGTGTCCATCCGGACCCCCCTTGCCCCCCCCCT
>JAODLC010000021.1:3553258-3575209 GCA_026781145.1 Hippopotamyrus pictus | reverse complement strand
TTCAGGCTACAGGCTCAGCGTTTCCACTCATCCCGCCGGTCATTCAGGCTACAGGCTCAGCGTTTCCACTCATCCCGCCGGTCATTCAGGCTACAGGCTCAGCGTTTCCACTCATCCCGTTCTCGGGACGCCACGGGTGAGGAGTCTTCAGCTTGGGCCCAAGAAACACACATTCACACGTCGCCACCCCCCCCCCCCCAGTACATCACATTAACATTTAAATAAAAGGATAAATCCTTCCATTTCCAAACCCCTTTCAGTTTGATAACGGGGGGGGGGAACACAATCTCACGTGGCACCCGGCGACTCCTGACAGATCGTAACCATTAGCACCGTCTGCGCTGCTTTCAGCCGGCGGCGTCAGCAAAGTGCCGGGACACCTTTTAGCCCTCATTAGAATGTTTTCAGTAAGGCAGCAAATGCAACACTCCAAAGTTTGTGTCACTCCCAGGGTTAGAGTGACGTGCGAGATCCACCTCACCCCAGTGGCAATTAAGCCACACTTATCATTTCAAAGGGCGTTCGAGCAGACAGGTGTACCATCCAGGCGGGCACGGAGACGCAGAAGCGCGACGTCGGGGACGTCACCAGAGCAGTAATGCGCGTTTACCAAAGGTGGCGTTCATTTGTAGAGCGACACCCCCCAACCCAATGTTAACGAGGTCTCTTCCTATAACGAGATGGGGGAAAGATCCAAGCAAAGCACCCCGAGCTCAAACGCATTGCTGGGTCAAACGGCGGCCCGTCTCGCCACAAAGCCCGGGACCAGGTCGGCCTGGGTGACGGCTTCATTTACAGCCGGGCACTCGCTCATCTCTCGTTGCTGGTTTCGGCCGCTCAAACGGCCTCCTGCTGACCCCATACCCAGTAATGGGCTCGAGCTGGACGGTGTGCATCCACGTGGGGGCGAACATCTCCTCTGCTTTTCACGCTCGCCTCACCACGCTACAAACACCCTCCTCGAATAGGCAGCACAAGAGGATAATCAACTGTACATAGGGAACAAAAAAAAGAAAGAAAAAAAAGTTAAAAATGGAAGGGGCCATGTGTATCAGACTCGTGACTGTCAGCCACACTGAGGTCCTGGGTGGGGGCGTGTGAAGATAGATTGATGGACATGCCGCTGATGAGGACGCAAGCTCAATTACCAGTTCCAATTAACTAGGAGTATGCAGTAAATTCACATCTAATGGCTCACATCACTTCCGTGGAGAAGTTCATGTTATAATCAATTCTTTAATGCTGCCCTGTCCCAAAGGCAGGGCAATAAGTCTGCGCTCACATCTTCTGGATGATGAAAGAGCAACGTATTGGCGATCCTCCACGGAGAGCTTAAGCTCGTTCAATCCCACCCCCTTTGTCTTTCCTTCTGTGTTTTTGTGAACTAAAAGCACTTATTTCAGATAGCCGTTTAGCGGAGACTCGGACAAAAACGATTCTCGCAGCTGGGTGTTTCGCAGTGGTAATTCAGGTTAACGTTCCAGCCGCTTGCATGCGAATGACCCAGATGGGCAGAAGCTCATGACCGAAGTCTACGCCGAAATTGACGAGCGAACCCAGACTGTTTAACAGAGGCAAACATTTCAGATCCAGAAAGTAAAAATCCAAACCAGGATTTTGTTTCAACCAACCAGTTGAGTACTCTGCGGGTGTGACTTTTTATACTAAACTGGTTGGTTGGAACAAAATCCTGGTTTGGATTTTTACTTTCTGGACCTGAAATGTCCACCTATGCTGTTTAAATTCAACAGCACCTCAGTTGGCCAGTTCGGACTGAATTAACCATCTGCTTCCCACCACCCACCTGACCGGTAGGAGGGGTCTCGTCGCAGTAACACACATTGTTCCCCTGCTTTAAAGCTCCGGGCCAATTAGCTGGCTCCTTTGAAACCAGCATCTCTGCTACATACCGGATGCAGAACAGGCGCACCAGTCTGCGATCGAGCGCTCGTCTCGGCCTGCCAGCATAGAGTCGGCCCAAGTTAGTGCAGAATGGTACCGGACTGGCTGCGTGTTACGTTAAGGCAGCATTATATTTGGGATATCATGTCCAACTTTACTACTGCTACTTAAATCCACCTCGTTTAACATTAAGTTGTCATACAGTAAAATCATGGGGTTGAACCTCCCCACCCCCAAAAATAAATTCACTCCTGCCAAAATCTACTGCGGGGACCCCCCCCGACCCCAACATTTATTTCTGGCTAAAAGTTTAGTATTATAATTTATACCCATCTTAATACGACAGACATGTCCATGTTTAAATAATGGACAAGTGTTTTGGTTTCTAAATAGGTAGGGACCAAATCAGCCCTAAACCTCCCGCCCCCCACACACACACACACACACACACACACACACACACACACACACACACACACACACAATATTGGTACCATCCACACCCAAATGAACAGCCTTGCTATTGAAGCTACCCTGGTTTATGGATTAAGCTGCCGTGCAGGGGTCACTGGGTCACCCCTTCATCATTTGAAAAGCAAAGCTCTGAAGTTGCACACAGGGCCAAAAAGCACCAGGCTCGTCATCTGGCTATGCCACCGTCCACCTGGGACAATTAATCCACCTGGGCCAGGCTGGAGACCGCACCCAGCACGGGGAAGATTACAGCTGCTATTAACCTCCTCTGGCTTCCCGCCCGGTTTCACCTGTACCCACATCACTGGTCCAGCCCGAAGGAACCAGAAATCCTTTATGCCGCAAACACCGTGCCCCAGCCCCCACCTTCTAGACTGAATACTGGGCACCAGAGTGCAGGATGAGCATGCAGGCTGATGAAGAGACCATGACCTGAACTCTCAGCTTTGTTAAGGCTACACTGGGGCATGAGCAGGAAAACTGCGATTCAGAATGGCTGCTCGTACGGCACATGGCCTGTTAACGACGTGCTCCTGGGTCCTACGGTCCCCCCTAGTTTTGTCATAAAATATATTAGACTAAATATTGTTACATCAAGACTCCTGCTCCATATTAACCATTTAAAATCATGAGAACTTTTTGTAAAATATTAGCATGAGGGCCAGTGATCATATACCAGCAATAAATTACAGTTTTCCAAAATTGTTTTTTGCCAATTAAATAGTAAATAAGCTGCAGAATCCGTCAGAAGAAAGAGTTTGAGACGTGTAGGGGTTTAGACCAGCCAAACTGCAACACTGCTGGGAGACCAGAGAAAAGCTCCATCAGCCTACGGCAGCGAATGTGGCCAAGCTGCTCGGCGCTGGTTGCGGGTAGCAGACTCAGTCACGCAATCCGAGCGGGCGGCTCTGTAGCCCCGGAGTGTAACATAAGGCTGCCTCCGTAAGTCACCCACACGGAGCTCGTTCGACGGCAACCCGGGCGTCAGGGGAGCCCCTCCAGACCTGATGTCCCTCTCAGAACTTCACCAACATCAGTCTTGGTATCTCAGGCCGTACCAAAGCAAGTTTGGTGTCCCTTCCTATAGTTTCAGTAAAATGTCTTCAGTATGCCCGCTCACTGGTACTGCGGGAGGTCTAAAGCAGCCCATTACAGTGGCTGGGGTATCAGATTTTAAGATACTTAACTCCAGGAGGTGTGCTCTATCCGTAGGAGTGTCAAAAGCATCCATGAACAGAGAGCTGGGTGATATATCTATACTGTCTTGCGTGTCAAATGTTATACTGAATAAGATCAAATTGTATGTTTAAATATACTATATATAACCAGCTTTATGATTGGTCATTTTAAGTTGAACAATTGCTAATGATCTATACATCAGATAAGTCAGCAATTTTGAGACTTCAACGAGTGAGACCAAGACGGGTTAAAATGGATCAGAGACATGCATTGTGAAAGTTGAGTGTGCACGATCCCGTGCAAATTCTAATAGTTCACTGTCACCAGGGCGATAGCCTGGCATCGCCTTGGTAATAACATACTGGGAATTCTATCAGATGTGCCCCCCCTTCGTAGGGAACCAAGCTCCAAAATAAGCCATAATATTGTGCAAGACCCAAGGGGTGAAAACTGATGCAATTTCAATATTTGAAATTGGCAAGTTTAATTTAAAATAAGAACAAGCCAATAAGTTGAGAAAATGGCAAATAGGCGAAAAAATTACATTGTCCAGGAAAAGAAAATAGTGAAGAGACTTCAGAAATGTATAAAAGTAATCTCCAAGTGGAAATTAGGAATCAACCCAGAGAAACGAAATAACAGGAGAGAAATATTACTGCCCACTTTCAAAATCAATATTACATTGCTATGAAAGAATTACCATGGTAACTCGTAAAAAAGAATAAGGTGATTCTTATTTCAAAATAAAAATGGAGCCTGAAGCCACAGTATTATTAGAAGTGCTCACAGAACACGCATGCACTTGGAGGGGACGACGTCTCCGTACAGCGTTATAATGTGCATGAGCGCTGGACAGACTGGGTTAGAGGTGAGAGCCCAGTCTGTCTCAAGATTCTGATCAGCAAGTCTGCTTACTCTGGCCAGTCAAACCCAGTGCAGAGCAGGAAGATCCACATCAGAACTGTGCGCAATTACTCAATCGTCCCTGCTGTTCCAGAAATCCAATAGGAAACCGCAGTCATGGGTTCTCTTTCATTCGAGCCGTTAGACAGTCCTGCATTCAGATTCCATCTGAAGGGTCCAGAAGTTATCCTTCATCATACGAAGCGATTCAGAATTCTTACCATCATGTCACTTGTGAGATTACTCCATCACTCTATAGCTCGGTGCTAACCAATTTTAGGAGGTTGTGAAGCCTTTCAAGGCTGACAACTAAGGTTAATTTCAGAATGAAGACTTAATCCGATGGGGGTTTCAAGGCAAATTCAAAAATGGAAGAGAAGGAAGTATCTGGGTAAGACTGCAGAAATATGCCAACATTACGGGCTACAAAAACAAGATATTTATGCCCCCTCCCCCAGTAAAAGCAACAACTGGGGGTGTATTTAGTGTGAGTGCAGCATCAAGCACCGAAAGTGACAAGGGCTCAGTAAGAATCTAGCTTTGGGGGATGGCATATTGTGCGCTCTTACGATATTACGCATGTGGTAACTTCATCCCAGTTTCCATTAAGGCAAGATTCTTGACTTATTTTAGGTCAGAAATCTAATGTGAGATTTCAGCAGCGTTTAAAAATAGTGCGGGACTGCGAATGGAGGGAATTGATTTGTATCCTACTTTCCCAAAAGAGGTTTAAGAGGGAAACTAGATTCTTTCCTTCAAGGAGAATTAGTTATTTCTCAAGATCATTCACAACCAGGCAGCACACGAGGAGCTAAGACCCCCCTCATCAGAAGGTCCGCACCACCCACGCTACTGTTGGCTTAACCGTAACAAAGACGTCTGCAATAGAATTAGGCAGTCATATGGCGGGGGTGTCCTCTGGGAGGCTTTTGGGGGCACATGAATCACTCAGTACGGACAAAGAGGCATGGAAACGTGTTCTTGGGGCAAATGGCCACGTGTCTCCCGCCAAGCTCAGGGTAGGTGTGTCTCCCCCCCGAGCAATACCAATATCACCAGCCTTGTCTAAGGAAGGGCTGCGCCCCCCCACCCTGGCCCTGTCAAAACGTCGGCACAGTTGGTCGGCCTCAGTGAGCAAAGGGTGAAGCTTTTAGGCAATGAGCAGCAGGTGATCTCAGCTTTTTCTGCAAGTCCTAATGCCCCTAAAAGCCACTCTGCCCGTTTCTGTAATTGGGCATCAGTAGTTAATGTAGTATTGACTGCATTACATGCTCCTGTGCATCCTCTCCCACTAATGCCATTTGAATCACCTTGTACATTCACCATATTGTTAAAAGCCATCTGAATCATGAATCATATGGGAAACTTTTAGCCAGATGGACATCTAAGAGAGACACATTTACAGTTGGGTTAATCCTTCTACATTAGCAAGTTGCGGTTACAGGGACATGGATCAATTTGTATTTCTACAGCGTTTCATTTACTTTTAGATGGTTTTATGTGGACAGGTGAAGGGAGAGTTGACTATACGTTTTTGAGTACAAGGGACCCAACTGCAAGTCACCTTTTTTTGAAAGAGTCCTATAGGCTTAAAATAAATAAAAACACGATGTGTCAAGAATAGTTAGTGTTTGATCATAAAAGGCTTCAAACTGTTATTGAACTGGGAGTTGCTCGACAGAAAAAAGCGGCTCTCCGCATGTGAACTCCGACAGATTAGGGGTGCCAGCACCCACCTACTAATAATAACTTATAATAACCACACTAGTCTCATGCGGCTTTACACCAATTGTACACGCACGTTAAAAAAGGAAATTATTGAACCTTCCACCCAGGAATGTCCGGGGAATAAGACAAATAATCGACATGTCACGGCCCAAGAAACACTAAACTTCTGCAATTCTGTCTACGCCGTGCATAAATAAAGACCTACGCTACCGAGTTGCGTTATTAAAGCTCGGTTCACATTTAAGATGCATTTCCTCCATTATTTGCTCAGTCTCAGTGTTTAGAGTGCATGCATGTCGTCATTACACAGCGTTGTTGAAGGACGTCAAAAACTGTCACTTCTGGCCGGTCTGGAACACCACGGGAAAGACAACGCAGAACATGATGCTAATCCTAAAAAATAACTTTGAGCCAAGTGATCGCCCTGCAAAAACTGATCGGCCACATATTTCGGTTTTACATTCATGTTATACGGACAACTGCTTCAACAAAATCACTTGTATGCTCCACTTACCGAAATACGTGTATTTTTCTCGCAACTTTGCATTGCATTAACAAGCGTCACCCATCGAAACCGGAGACGAAGTGGCCGTAAAATGAAGTCGGCAAAGTAAAACGATACAGAATAACCAGATTCCGCAGGAAAAAGATCATTAACACGCGTCTCATCTACCAACATACACGATCTTCCTTCCTTAAATTTACCGGCAGCGTTCACTGCATATGGGATGAATCCTTATTCCTTCGGCAACTGTAGCCTTCCTACCTTCCTCCTTGTCCAGCACCATCGTCCTGAAGATCGAGGACTCCGGCTCCAGGCGATCCCTTCTCGGCTCCAGCAGCCTTCACCGCCCGCCTTCTGGAAATAGCCGCTTGTCTACTGGAAATAGCCTTGCTATAGCGGCTGGATCGTCTTTCTTCTGCAGGTTTTAATTGCACGGCTCTGCCGTTGTTAGAAACAGGATCGCTCAATAACGGAAAGCCATTCAGAAATGAGTGCGGTGTGTTGATCTTTAATGTTGATTTCTTGGGAAAAAAAAAAAATCAGCGGCTCCTCCAGTTCACTTCGGACGTGCTCCTTGCTCTTAGAATAAACCGTCACTGGCGAAACTAAACCGCCTATATAAAACCTTTAAATAAAACTGGATAACAAGCATATCTTCTTGAGGCAGCAAAAACGAAATGAAAGAGAAAATGTTGTGATTTGTTATGAAATACTATAGCAGGCGGCGAGTCAGAAGGACGAAATTATTTTAGACTTGAAAGCTTCTTCGCCGAAAGATGTTTATTGTTTTTCCGCTTTCATTTGTTCCGAAAGTGCAACTACATTCAAAAAATTCAATTTCGGTTTTTACGAGAGCTGTAACGTGCTGTCTCCGCTTCTCCCAATTTATGTGTTATGCTCTCCGTTGCTACAGAGTAAATGCGCGCAGCTCCAAGAGACCCTCGGATTCCCCTGTTAATTAAATCAATTCATTATGCTCAGATCTGATTAGCAGCCCTTCCCCCCTCTTTGAATCAATTATTCAATACACAAACATAATTGCCTGTGCCAGAGGTGTCTAAGTATTAGCTTATTTAACTCCAAGGACACTAATTACCCCTAGGGCAAGAGAACTTTTCTCATTAATTCTGACAATACACAAAAGCACAGCTAAGGGAAATAGTGCGTGCGTTTGTGTTTGGCTGCGTGTGCGCGCTTATGTGCGCGCGTTTGTGAATCTGGTGTGCGCGCTTGTATCACAAAAGCCAGTCGCGCCGCTGCCCGTTGGCCCTTTCTTGCGACACACATACACGTGTTTATTACTTTCCCGCTTCCATTTCGGTTTATTTCTCTTAAACTGGACGGTCAAGCGGAAATCACTTTCAAATCGCGTAGAGTAGTGTTTCTCGGAATATATCCGCGTGATGATTAGTGTGACACTTACCGCTTTTCACAGATATACATACGTTTTAAGAAGTGTTTTTTAAGCGAAGCACAACAGAAAGGTTGCGTTCTGATCAGTGGGCAGATAGGAGACTAGGTTTCGGGTCTGCTAATGTAATTGTTGGCTGTTATGGTCTGGAAATAAGAGTGGCTGTTTAACAGTGAAACCATAAATTGCAGTACTTTAACTTGCCCCGCAGCGACTGATAACCAATTAAGTGAGAGATTAACCAAGATTAACTGTTTAGGAGAGGCGAGTGCATTTCCAAAGCAGCGTGTTTAGCACCAGCAGATACAGTAAATCGTATTCATTCAAGTCGTTTGATATCTTTCTTTCTCAGGACTGTCACTGATATGTGGTTTATACCTTTGGATATGAATATTGAAATGAGAAATAAGCCCTGACCATTATATGCAAGTCTATTGAGTAGGTGGACTTGAGAAACAGGTCCACACAATCCAGTATGTATCGCTGTCATTTCACGTTTAGAATTGAACACTTCACGTCTATTCCCCAGGTGCGCCATTTCATAGTTGTGGTTAGTTTCATATCACTTTTTCCAGTGCACCCATCATGGCCATAGCCGTGTCGAAGCGGGCTGCGGCATTCAGTGGGAAACATTGTAACCCCACCGAAATCAATTGTCGGGCCCTTCTGTCACTGGCTTCCTGGTTGACGTGTCCGACTTTTCATTTCTGTAGGCAGATAGATTGATGACTTCTGACAAAGAATGTGAGTCTGCTGACCTCCAGCAGAAGTGAGTGACACGTAATTAATCCCACAAAAAAAAAAATCACACAAAAAAGAATGACAAGAAAAACATCATCCAATGTCATCAGCCTTGGACCTCCGGTAACCATTTAACGGTGAAGTGGCGGAACACAGTGCGCGACCTGCGCGCGTGTGAAAGGGAGGACCGTGCCACTTCTGTCCGTGTTCCTCTCTCTTGACGATCCTTTAGAAAACGCTTGATTAAAACAGAAGTAGCCTATTTAATTACTCTAATTGAACCACTGATGAGGAAAGTTGTAATGGTCTCTTACATGTCACAGGAGTGTTCGTATAGCTGAAGAGTTCACTGTCCAGTGCTGTATTCACGCACCTCTCCAAGGTAATGGTTTGTTCCAGGGACTATACGTTCATTTAGTCTGTGTTTTATGTAACAGCTGGTTCGGCTTCCTCCTGGAGGTAATTGAAATTCATCTCTTTTTTTTATTGTGCATTAGCCAGGCCAGTCTGTTTACTGATGGCTCACAGGCAGCCACTACAGAACATCGCTTTCTAATTAACCCCACCTGATCAGATCACATGCCGCTGTTGTTCCCGCGCTCATCTCGAGAGCAATGCGAGGAGTGCACTATAGTGAGAGTGCACGTGCAGGTCCATTCCCTTACTATACACGCTGAGCAGATGACAAGTAGTGTAGTGTTTACTGAGACTCTTCCATTACAAAGGTGCTTTTTGTTTGTGGGAAAAGACTTTAGGAACAAAATTCTATAATCCATCACTTGTTTTGATTTATTGCCTGGATGACTAGTGTTTTTAGGTTTCCAGGTGAATTTGTCCATTTTATATATATGCCCCATGACTTTTTAAGGGCTTTTATATATACATGCTTGTTCATATATGATTATGTTATTCAATCAGTTGTATTCCTCCATATATTAGTGGCTTTATACCGGACATAATTTTACACCAACTAGGCGCTTGATCTTATCTCTAATATTCAATGTAAGTATATAAATTGCTGCATACCATTTGATTGTGGATGGCTGGAAATTACTCGTATCTACCACCAGGGGACACTAATCACAGCACCCAGTGTTCAAACTGACATCAGATGGGAAGTCGATTGGTTAACATATAGACTGTACATTTAAATTGACAATATATACATTTTTTTGTACTTTGTGCTTTCTGATAGTGTCAATGTAAAGAACACAATTTGACTGCAGCAATACTGACTATAATGAACAGATTTGTGTTTTTGGGATTGACAGGCAAAGAACCTAGATATAGTGCTTATATATAAAATATAGTGATATTCAAATCCAAAGATAAAAACCACGTATCAGTGACAGTCCTGACAAAGAACAATAACAAACAACTTGAATGAATTGGAATTACAGTATGCCAGCTGGTGGTAAACATGCTGCTTTGGAAATGCACTCAGCTCTCCTAAACAGATCTCCGCGTTACAGGTGCCACGGAGCACAGTGAAACCAGGACACCGTCGACCGCCAGGGTCCCACGTTATAACCATTGCACACTAACAACCCGCCCCTTATTTAAATTATAGGATGGTAGCTGAAAACAGGCTTCACATCCTCTAAAGGAAAAAAAAAAATCCATTTCCTTTCCCAAACAGTGAGTCCAACTTTAATCCCAGTCATTAGGAATTAGACATGCAGAGCTGTCCGGCCATGCTGCTAAATTACAATCAAACGGTTACCCATTACACAAATTATTGACGGTGGGTTCTCTTTTCAACTGCAAATTAAGGCTATTAAGAAAAGCTTCTTTTTAATGCAAAAGCAACTAATTAACCAACGGATGGGAAATCTGCAGGCCAGATATCAAAAAAGTGCTCAGCACACATAGCAGAAACACAAGGGAACCAATTAGTTTAATTATCAAAACAGCTAATTAAAATTGCACAGTTCCTAATTAGTTCTTTGCTTTTGCCTGTAATTGACAGGATGGAGATAAATGGGCTGCCGATGAAAAGGGGGAGAGGAGAAAAACAGGGGAAACTTCTCCGGAATATTTACACTGTCTTTATCTCTGTGTGTGTGGCAGCCCTTGAAAGTAGAAAATTAATGACCTTAATTCCCAAACTGTTTTTCCTCTGACTCTGCTCCCCTGCTCTGTTCCCGGTGTATTCTCCTTTTTTTTTTTTTTTTTTAAACAACCCTGCCAGCCTGCCTGTTACTTGAAGGGGAGGGAAAGAGGGCCGCTCAGGGTGGGGAGGGAGCCCCCTCCCATTTACGCGACAGCTCCCACTTAACAATGGGGTGGGATGAAAGACGAAGTGGATGTGACCGGTAGAAGCGTCCGTGTCACGTGACTGCAGCCCCTGATGACTTTGTCCCACCCCCAGAGGTAGCGCTCCTCTCCGATAAGAGGAATAAATGCTCATGATGTGTTTTTTAAATAGATGAATGTCAATAAATGGCTGCAATTTAAACAAAAAACTAAGCTATGATTGAATAAAATTATGAATAAAATATGTCAGCTCTAACCAGTTAAAAGGTAATAAAAGTCTAGCAGCATGTGTTTGCGTGTGTGCACATTTAGGTAAGTATTCAACAATATACCTTACAGATTTATTAGTCTGAAGCTGTTCCCCCTTACTGGCTCTGTCCTTGGGTGTAAAATTGAAAGATGGGTCTTGAACCGCAGACCCGCCGTCTCGGCAGAGCTAAGGGACGCTCCTTTACGTCTCAGGCCTGCCCGTGGATTCGGCGACGTTTGCAGGACTGCCGGTCTCTGCTGCATACCTCCCGCACCCTGCTGATCTGTTTGCGGAGCAGCTGTTGCCGTAACGACTGCCGGAGCACCAGGGCAGGCTGTCTGGGAGAGGTGCATGTCCGTGGTAAACAACCACAAATCAGCTTGGCCTGGGGCTGGGCGTGGAGGGGAGGGGGCTTTATATGTACATCACATTACCGCCAAAATTGCGCAGGAACAATTCTCATCGAGCGGGAACACAGACCTCCATAATGCTATCATCATGAAGGCAGAGGTTCTGTAGCATGGTGTTAATGCACAATGATTTGTCCTGGACCCTTTCAAGTCAAGTGCCTTGCATTATTTCTGCCATTCAAAGTCTGGGAAAATGGAGGGCCTACTATTGTGACTTCAAAGGGGGAGGGCTTTTTGCAGGATCCCACTAAAATGCATTTTATAATTGCGTAACAATCCTCTGTCATTTGAGCATGAGGGTGCCTTTTCTGCAGCATGTTAGCGCGCCGGCTCAGGATTGCTGAGGTCACATCACTTCAGCAAGCTCGCCTGAAAAGCTTTTTTTTTTTCTTTTGAAACGCAAAATTTAGTACCCTTCTTTCCCATTTCGTAATGGTGCCTTAAAGAAGCCCCTTCATTTTGGAAAGTTTTGCCTGGGGGGGGGGGTGTGCAGCACAGGGTGGGGGCTCGCTGTCAATGGCCAACAAAGAAGCCTTCTCCTCTAATGAATGAGTGACCTGTTTTATTTATGATCCTGCGGTAATTAGTTGGGCGATGCTTTGTAATCCGTCCATTAGCACCTGGATCACGGCGCATTGTCCCGGCTGCCTGCACCATTAGCAGAAAATGGGGACCGTGAATTTATTACTGTGGAGCCTTGTAAATATTCCTAAAGTCTCTATGCCTTTAAGGAGTAACAGAGGGCTGTAAAACTTTCGTCACCACTTGCATTGCAATTCCATTTGCCATGGAATATGTTAAGGAAGTTCAGTATAAATTCAATTTTAATTGTTTTGTACACACACCAGTGAAAAGGAACTGATTGGATACAGTTCACAGACAGTATATTAATACATTATTTTCATATGTTAATTGCTTTGCATAATCTTTCCTTTCGCATGCTTTCCGAGCACCTGGCATTGAGAAAGGGGGTCTACAAAGAAGCAGGAGCTCCAATTTACATAAAATCAGCTCCTCTCAACATTAAATAATAATGGGCCAGCGCACTCCAAGGTGCGTTCAGTTAGCAGAAAGCACATTTTTATCATTTATATGCCAGCTGTTTCAGCGCCTTTGAGTCCATTTTCCTCCCGCCGCCCGCTTTTAATGAAATCTTGTTACTGGAGAATTGAGCGGGGCAAATTGAGATTTTAATCCGGTGGCATGGAAACGCACACCGGTGGGAACTTCTAATGGCGGCCCCTGTAATCAGAGGACACCTGTATTTGGCCCCCTACAATAATGAATCTCATCAAATGTTAAAGTGGGGTCCGCGTGCAGGAGGCTTGGGTTTCAAGGTTTTTCGGCCTTCCGCTGTCCCGGCGCTCCTCTGGGAGCGTGTGATTACTCAAGTTTAGCACTTTATTGCTTCATCTTTCAATAGCTACTGAAGTGCAAAATTCTCATCTAGATCGCTCCCTCCCCACCACCCCCCTTTCCAGATGCAAGGAACGGGCCGGTGTAGACTGTGGGGGCCAGAAAGCAGATCCGATCTGGGGGAATTGTCCTGTTTTCCTGACGTGCGTGACACGGCGGCGTGTTGTTCAGACCAGCGAGTCGAAATGAAGGGCCATGAGCGAGATGACTGATGCCGGCGTCGCCACGGCGACGTGGATCACACTGGCCTCAGTCGTGTGAGTCCTTCCCTCATCCCCTTTTAGCGATAGAAGTTTTAGATTTTAGCGGTGTTTTTGTCGGGAAGTAGCTTGTTCCTTGTATCTCGTTCTCCACCTCTCATTCTCTCCCCGGCCTGTCCTCTGACCACAGAATGGTGTTCAAAAGTAAAAGCTATGTAGATTAAGTGCTCTCCTGTCCTGCTGGGCACTGCTCCATATTTCAAATGCTAGCTGTTTTTTCTGGTCGCATTTATGTTTATTTTTATTTTTTTCCCTTCTCTTTTAGTCCCGTCCTTGGGCTGAAATAAGTGGTTAAATGCTGCAGTATGGAGTCGCCTCCAGAAGATCGGTTCACATTCCAAAAGGGGGGCCTTGCTGTTATACCCTAGAGTAAGGTGGTTGAATTGCTCCAGTCTAAATTAGATAACTTGTAGAAAAATAGTCACTACTGGTTTTTATTGGAAAAAATGCACTGTATAGCCATGATTGAAGCCATTGTGGTACAAGCTTGTCGTGTTCAGTGGGTGGATTTTATTGTCACATGCTCTCTCTGGAGTCAGCTGCGTGAACCATGTGACTGAATGTGTAATATATGTGATTTTGAAAGCCTTAAACTAGAATAATGACCTGATAGCTTCAATAAGGAGCTGGGCACATGGGTCGCTCCAATCTAATGCGTTTTCATGTTTGAATGACCGCGTGACCTTTGCGATTACGGGAGAAGACCTTTGTGCCCCCATCTGAACACGGTCCTTCTGGTATAAAATCGATGTTCCCCTCGGTCACTGAGCACAGTGGAGTCCCCGGATGCTGCTGTGGCCCCGTGGAGCACAGGATGGAGACCACTTGCATGCTGCAAAGTCAGGACTGGATGAGGGGAATCAGGTGTTTTATGTCTTGGATGCCACTGTTGGGCCAAGGCACCCGGCCTATTGAGCTCCTGTCACTCAACAAGTAGTGCATCGTGCTAACAATTCAAAGGTCGTGGGTTCAGATCCCAGGGAACATGCATAGATTGTAACCATTCCCTCTACTGCAAGTTGGTTCGGATAAAAGTGTCAGACAAATGAGTCTGGGATGTGCACCTGGCCAGGGAGGGGAAAGGAGAGGATCTTTGGACACGGAGATCGCAGAAATTTTAATCTGCAGTCGAGCCAAGTGAATGGATGTCACAGTATAACCCCTCCCCCCCCCACCCACAAATGCACAGCACTTTCAAGCTCATAATGATGGGGGCAGCCTCTGAAAATTGGAGTGGATACACCCCCCCCAAAAAACCTCACTTACTACTCTTAAGACACCGAATAAAGCCCCTGATTGGTCGTAAGTGTTAGTGCAGCATGATTTGAGGGGAGTAAAGCTTCCCCGGGAAAGCAGCGGTGACGCAGTCCGGTCGGGCTTTATTCCACCTGGACACGCATGGCACTGGTCCTGCTCGTCTGCAGGTAATCATGGGGCGGCAGAGGAAAAAAACTGATGCAACACAGTGTAACGCACAAACGAGAGGCTGTTAAATTGCACCAGCAACAGGCGCAGTGCCGCAAGACTCGTAGCTATCGCCTCTGATTTTCGAGCTGGTGCGGAGCCGCGGACGTCGCTGCTGCCACCTGTTGAGCGGGAGCAGGCCTCCAGGAAGCTCCCGCCAGATGAAAGCGCCTCGCGCCATCGCGTGGCAGCCGCTATCAAAAGGAGTGCATCGGTTTGCAGTCAAATTCGATGGGAACCTTTGATACGGCAAGCAAATAAGACCCCCTTGCCTATGCATGAAACTGGGTTTAATAAAAAAGCATGACTAGGATTCCAACCAAAGAAAATATTCATCTTTTTTGGAGTCTTGAAGTCCCTGGCATGCATTTCTGTCCAAATACTGGGCAAGACTGTGCAGCAGCGCTTTGAATGAACTGAAACTAGATGCATACACAATTTGCTTTTGCTTTTCTGTTTTTTCAATGGGGATCTTTTGTGCATCTTTCCCTGCAATATCCAAGAGGGATACTTGAGGTTTGCCCATTGATTAAGGATTCAATTGAATTAATAAACATTCAGCCTTCCATTAGACAAGTATCCAAGATTAGTCTAATTTCTCAAACAGATGTTCTGCCTGGGTCCTTTAAATGAATTGATCTACTCATCTTCTCTGAATTGGGAAAATGGGGCGAGCAGCGACGGGCTTGGAGGTGGATTCTGAGTGGCGTTAGAACACGAGGCGCTGACTGGAGCGGGGAAGCATGCGGGGCCTCAAAGGCTCGTGCCGGAGCGCGTACTTAACAGTCGATTACTGCTTCAGTGTTGCTTATCTGTGAAATGCAAGGCAAATCCATGTGCTCCGCTATGAAACTGCAGGTCCGTCACTGTTAAGCGTTAAATTAAGTAAGTTACCCCCACTTCAGGAAACGTTTTAAATGTAACTATTACTGCAAGAAGTGAGGAAGAAGAGTAATTTTCACACCGCTAGTAAATTAGGCGCCTAGTCTCACACTTAGCTATCTATGCAGTAAAGTCAGATGAGGTTATGTATTTTGGCTTTGTCCCTAAAGCGCTACAGTTGTAAAGCTCACAAGATACAAAATATGTAAGCTTATGTAGTTTGGAAGTCATTAAACAAAATGAAAAATTCAGCAATGCTGATAGTCGGGTATGTAAATGTGTCGCCCTCTCATTTTGCCATGCTGTGACTTCTACCTGATTGATAATGCACGCTGGGAATGGCTGTCTGGGTTGTGGCTCATTTACCAAACTGTTTCAGTGCAGCATTAAGGTGCCTGGACAGACTGTACAGTACATGTGAATAGAGGTACATTGTATTCTAGCATTCTCTGTTAAGGCACTGAATAATCAGTAACACTTACTTAAAGCAGTCATCATAATTCATTATAGATACCTTCATAATGCATTATAATGGTCAGTATAAGCCATAATGATGCATTATGAAGGTATTTATATGCATTATAGATGAGAGCTTCATAGAGCATTCATAATGCATAATAGACACGGCTAGAATGTGTTATGCCTTTTTATAAATAGTAATAGCCGTAATGTATAATAATTTATGAATGCATTATAATGCATTATAAAGGTATCTATAATGCATTACACATGGGTGCTTTAAGTAAAGTGTTACTGAACAATCTAATATATGGATGGTGTATGTAAGATGCGTCTTCTTATTCTGGGCTTTTGGTGTGTGTTGTTAAACTCATTCATATCTTATTTTCTCTCATTGGGTATGCTTGCAAATAAAGTAGATGAAATCTTGAATTAAAAACAAATGTGTGAAAACAAGGTTATGCCTTCAGATTTGGGTCCCCCTTTGTGAGGCCTGTTTTGTGTTTTTGCTGCTGCCTGGTTCCTGATAAACCTGTTAAAGGCTGCTGACGTGTGGGTTGGAAAGTGTGCTCATTTGTAGTGCAGGGCAGACATTTAACAGAGGATGCTTGGTTTGCAATCACAGACCTAAATGGGTTTTAAATTGCATAGGAATAATAGGTAAAAGGATCTGGCTTCAGAGAAAGCCAGTGTTAATGGAACCTGTCCTGACTGCAAGGATGAATGAGGCACTTTTAACTGCTGGCTTAGAGTTCATTGTTGTTGTTTTAAACACAGGTCATACTCAGTCTTGTTAGTTATATGGCAGACGGAGGTGTTTGGGTAGATCCAGGCTGTCGCTGAAATCCATACTTCAGATTTTATTTCAGTAGCTATGTGGACCTCCATTAGCTTATACAGGGAACAGGATTGTTTCTGGTGAATCTCAAGGCTACAATGCAGATGGTCCCCATGCTCCTTGCTTTACATGAATTACATCGCCAGCGCTGATTCTGGATCAGTGCTCGGCCTGTGAGCTACCTGGCTCTCCAGGCTCATGCCATACATTGTGACTGCTCTCAGCACAACCTGGAAGGAGGCCAGCCCACAGTAGAAGACGGCCATGGCCTGAGAGTCCAATTGTGATCTCCATCTGGGTTCCTCAGCCTTTTCCATTATAGCTCTCCTTTTCCCCCCAAAACCAACATTTACTGTCTTACAATCAGTTGCACAAAAAAGATGTTTGCATTCCCTGAATGCTCCTTTTGCTTCATCACTGAATAGGGCAGATGTCGTCTCTGGTTTGGGGAAAAAGCTGCTTGCTCACTTTGTTTTTGTCATCCCCCGCAACAATCAGCCATTGTGAAATACCCCTCAGCAAACCACTCGAGAAGGTCAGGGGACTTTATCCGATGAGCTCTTGTGAAGTATCTACGTCAGAAGACCAGCAGAAACAAAGCAACCCTCCCCACATCCTCTGTGTCTGTTAAAACCACCCATGAAAAGGTCTTAATTCATATCTATGGCTTGAACTAGTTTTTGATATTAACAGGGCGCTTGATTTGGGAAAAGGAAAACAATCACTTGAGTCCTTACTTATCTTGTTCTGTTGATGTTAATCTTTTCTTCTGGCCTGCAATTAT
Organism: Hippopotamyrus pictus; assembly: GCA_026781145.1. Lineage (NCBI taxonomy): Eukaryota > Metazoa > Chordata > Actinopteri > Osteoglossiformes > Mormyridae > Hippopotamyrus > Hippopotamyrus pictus. Next base: position 3,557,347 of record JAODLC010000021.1, on the reverse strand, counting down.
GCGGCAGTTCTAGTGGTCAAATGCTGCAATAGTTTGAGCTCATATTTTATGAAGCCCGTTCTGCAGACGGACAGCGTCACAGACCAAAGAATAATACATCACACGCCTGTCTCCAAAGATCGCACTGCAAATGTCAAGCTAGACAGGAAATTGTAATTAAAGAAAGGAAATTGCTGCAAAGAAGCACTTGATTTTTAAATGAGCTAAGCATGGAATTTTGTAAGCATTTAATTAAGGCCCAATTTGCAGAGACTTTGGTTTTTTTCTCCTTGTCTCGGAGTCTTATTGTAATCCGCTACTTCACAGTGAACTCATTCAAAGCCTACAGTTGAAAAGGCTGAGAGGATGTGTTTGACCAGCTAGGGGCTTAATTCTCAACGCTCTTGTTCATAGCTGGGGGTGATCACTCCATAAAGTGTTTCTACATTGTTATTACACTGTGCTCTAATCTCCGAGGTTTCAATTGCGTGGATTTATAAGGGAGGCGAACGGTTGCCACAATGTAGAAAAAAAGATGTCCGGACGACCGCCTTGAAAGAGCCTGAAGGAATCAAAGTGATCAGTAGCGTTTGTTTGATGTCTATCAGCAAAAGATAAGAACAGAGAATAAAAATGCCTGTTGATCGCATGATATTAAACGCACTGTGTAAGTCAGTTAACGTAGCGAGATGTCGCTGACCAAACTCATTTCTTCCCTGGTTCTCCATTCATTTCTCCCTTGGTATCACTACCATCGATATTCCCGAGTTTTCCGACAAGACCTGAAAGGTGCATAAATCGAATTTCCAGGGAGGGTCAGGGGCTCAGTTTTGCATGTTGCTTTTGCTTTGTACAATCCCTTATACAGTATGGGTGCTATTTGGCCAATAAATAAGAATAAAAGTGGAATAAGTAGAGAAATCATTTCAAAATACAGAGTTAAGCCCTTTTATATGGTAGATTGTAACAGTTCTAGTTAAATGGACATGTCCTTGCTCAGGGTGCGTGGGGTGGGGGCAGATTTGATGGGACGAACAACAAGATCCAAGGGTGTGGAGTAAGGAGGCGGTGATGTGCAGGCCCACGGTGGCACCCTGGCCCCCACAGCTGCGTCACGCGCTCCCACCCCACCCCCCTCGCAGACAGGCTGTGTAAGAGGAACAACAGAAATTCAGCTGAAGAGATCAATTATAGATAGAAGGAAATGAATGGGAAAAGTAATTTAATAGATTATTGAGCTGATGTCCTATATCATGTACAAAAGCAAATGAAGAATTAGATTGTGTGCTGGACGAAGCAGCTTTTAAAGACCTTTGAAACTGTATTTAATTAGAAAAAATGTGTTTTGAATGCAGTTTGTGTTGTTTTATTCGGGGTGGGTAAATGAATGAAGCCGATCAAATTGATGGCCTGTGCTTGGGAGGAATTCCATTTCATTTTGTCCTCCCCCCCAATACCAGGCTGATTGTGATCCTTCGTCTTCCTCTCGCTTTCAGCCACACTGGCCTCATAGCTCTACTCACCCGTTGCCCGGCGATCAGCCGCGGTAAAGCACACGTTCATGTGTAAAATGTGATGCGGCGGTCCACGGGATAGCGGTCTAGGCCCCAACCACCAATCATGGAGGCAGGTGTGACGCACACCTTCCCAACTCGCCGCTTGAGAGACTCGCTGCGCCGTAAACACAATGGTCGAGCTTTACTATTTTTATTTATTAAATGATGTACATAACAGTTCTTTTGAACAGAATGTTTCAGCCTCTTTAAGTGTAAGAGAAAACTTTATAACGGAGTCTGGGTGCATCTTCCTCAAGAGAGCATTAATGCTGGTCTCAGGCTGCTCCTGCTCCTGAGAGCTGTCTGTGTTTGGGAGGTTTGTAGCTGGTTTCCGGCGGAGGCCTGGAGGCAAGGCAGGGCTTGGGAAGTGCTTCCTCACCAGACTCAAAGCTTTTTGGCCATGGGACCTCAGGATTGAATCCTATGACTCTCATACTCTTATCACCCGCTAAACTTATTAGCAAAACAAAAAAAGCCATTAATAAGATGAAAGTGTCTCTTTAGGGAATGGCAGAATTAGTCATCCCCTCCCCCCCCAACAGTTAATCTGTGCTGTGTGGTTGGCCTGCAGTCTCCACTATCCTCCATGCAGATGGATGCCATCTCGTTTACAAATACGCCAAAGCCTTCAGCCCCTCAGCTCCGTCTCTTATTTGGATGCTCACGCAGGGCAGACCCTGCCAACATCTTAATGTGCCCCGGACTGACTTGGGGAGTTGGGCTGTAACTCTCCTTTCTGCATGACTGGCCTTCACACGCTTCCTGGATCTTCCAGACAACAGAAAACTGTTGAATCCAGGGGGGAAGAGTCACGCATGCAGCACCTGATGAGAGAAAAATGAATGGTATCCAAAAAAGGTGCAAAAACTTTCTTAAGTCAACAGCACACTTACTAAAACTCCATGAGGAATAAAGAACAACTCAGTGTGATTAATTGGCCATATCAACGAAAAGTAAAGATAAAAGGCGAACTGTAATTGAACGTGAAGCCTCATTTAAGTATAGATTTGCACTGGACCACTTTATCGAATTACTTTCTTGCACTTAAAATATTCTTTTTAAACCGAGTTCCATTTCAAATGGGGGAGGGGGAATCAATTATTACCTCATTTACTGAAAACGCCCAGCTTTAGCTCTGCAGTCTCAGACGTGATATGACCCCCCCTAGATGAGTTAGCTGGTGTTCGTGTGCTGTCTGCAGACCGTGCTGGTGAAAGAGTGTTGATGCGTGTCTTTAGGCATGATTGCGGTAATGGAACAGAAAAGTGCTAATGTAAAACGTGTAACTTCACTAATGAATCAGTTTAAATATTCTGCAGTTGTTAGCATTAAATTATCATTAGACTTCCGCTATTTTGGCAATTCAAATGAGAAACACTTTGCTTGGAATAAACTGTTCAACTCTAATGAGTTGAGAACTGAGTCTGATTAGTTCCCCCTCTCCACTCCCACGACCAGCAACAATCTCTCCAGGTTGGTTTCTGTGGTCACGCAGAAAGCATGACACTAAATGACCAGGCTGCTCTTTTCTATTCGAATGGTGCTACCTTCCCGTAGGAGCACTGATCCAACTTCTAAATATTTATACCGTGTTCAGAGTAGGTTAAAGAACTCCGTAAGGGCTCAAGTCGAGTCAAGCTACTGGAAACTAAATGTAAGGAGAACATTTTAATGCCCATGAATGCAAGTGACCCTGTGAAATGTCGGATTGAGTTTGGGATCCAGAACAAAGCTGCTGTAACATGAGGCAGCGGAGAGCTGCTGAATGATCATGTTAGTAGATCTCGTAAACCGTAAGCGTGTAAAAAAAAGAAAAGAAAAGGTTCCCATTTAATGAGCTTTAATCAAGGTAATTGGTCATGCTGTCTGCTGCTTCTATTATTTCATTGACAGAAATCCCTCACAGAAGTTAACATTGTACTTTAGTACTTTGGTTATTTGCACATTGTTATCTGCACTGCAAACTTTATTGCTCATTTATTGGTCATTCATTCTACTATTCCGCTGTCTTGTCTTTTACTGCACTGATGTTTGTTCTGTATTGCACTGTCATTGTCCTGTCCCTCCATTCACCTGTCCCCTCCCCCCGCAATTGTAGCATAAGATTTTCACTGTGTTTCTCTAAACACACGTGACACAACTTGACACCCTGGAACTTGAACGCTGAATGGTGCATCCTCGTGAGATGGTCGCATGAGGTATTAATTGGGAATCGTACTCATTTGAGGCTAGAATGCAGTCCACTTCCATGTCATTCTGTCATTTTCTTTTGTTTTATAATAAATTAATTGAAAAAAGGGTGTGTAGGTGGTATGCGTACGTGCATGCTTGTGTAGGGAAGAATGTGCCCCCTGTGACTACCTGGGAAAATAGCGCACTGACAGCTGTTAGAGCTAACTTGAAGGTTAAATATTAGGAAGGAATCCAATTTCTCTTGTCTATTCAGCTCAGCGGTGTGTTATATTGGAGCTGCAGTATGCTTACGGACTGTGGGATATGAAGTAGGCTAATCAATCCCCTCTGCTCCATTCTCAAATTCCTCTCATATCAGGTC
>JAODLC010000021.1:3537953-3548571 GCA_026781145.1 Hippopotamyrus pictus | reverse complement strand
TATTAAACTAACTACCTGGGAGAACTGAAAACAAGGCCTGGATTTGGAATCGAGGTCCAGATTTGAAGAGCCCTGCATTAGAGGTTTTGTAGATTCTCAGGTTTACTGCTATATCTACTGCGACAGCAATGGCGGGATGGGGAAAGGCCTTGATTACACTGCTGTGTAAACATCTGCATGTCGCCAGGCTATGTTGATACCCTGGTGGAGAAATAATGTATATTTTAAACTGGGTATAATCGTAATATGCAGGCAAATAATTTACATGCTCTCAATATTGCTTCACACTGAGAAGGTTCTTTCCCGGCTTATCAGCGCTTAAAAGTGCATTTTTTACAAGCCGCAGGCATGTGGCACAACCTGAGAGTTTAATGATTTTATAAATCTGAATCTGCTTTCCGTGCCTCTTGATGAGAGTTGGGGGTGGTGGAGGACATGAGAATTCTGTGTACCGAGCCCCCCCACCATTATCCCGGTAAGGAGGGAAAAGGGCAAACCGCCAGATGAACCGCAAAACGTTTTATTTAAATCCATCATCGTTCCTGTTTGGCAAAACTGCCCCGCACTTCCTTGTTGATGGTAACGCATCACGCGTGACTCTATCTGTGGATATGCGCTCGGAAATGCATTTAATTTTCTTGATTAGAATGTGCTTTGATCAGTCAGGGTCTATGAAAGTCTCGAAATGTTGAATTTGTCTCCTGACCCCAGGCCCTGAAGGGTGTAGCACATATTATTGAATGTATCGGAAATAAATCAACAACGGAATTGGAAGGGTCCCTAAATGACACCCATAAGGACATTGTAGCCGCAGTCAGACAGGACTGGGGATGGACCCATAAGAGGGCCCAGGTTTCAATACTTGCTGAACGTTAGCACAATGTTGTACGTGCGTTTAGAATGTGGCTCAGATGAGAGTCGCCCCCCCCGAAACACTCTCGATTTTCGCTTTTTTATTCTAATCTTGTTTAACAGTCTCTGATGCTGAATTGGCCCCCAGATTGGAAAGGGTCCAAGTAATCCTGAGCTCACCCAAGCTTGGAATTGGTTTTCAGTGGAACATCGCGCTCCCCCCCCCCCCACCTCCCCCCCGTCGCGCACTTCACCAATTTGACCAAATTTGTTCCATGGCTGGTTCTAAGTGCCAGTGCTGTTTTCTTCCTGCACTCCAGCTCTGTTCCTGCAATTTGCACTTTCTTTACAGAACATTAATAGCTCTGTCAGGCGCCCGGGGCCCCGGCTGGCCCCCGCGTGGCGTGTCGCCCCTACCTTCACCGCGGTAGCATGAGGCCGGAAAATCTCCCGGCTCTGCCGCTCTATCCCATCAGCACGCAGTCGATCAGTCACCATAACGCTGGCTCCCACACTAGAAAAGCCTGATTAAAGATGGCCTCTGTGCTGTGTTCATCTATCTTAATTTTGCCTAGTGTTGTCATTCCTCTTTGCGTTGAGAACATTTTTTTTTTTAAAGTTTTGTTTTATTTGGGGTGGGGGCGATGTTGACTCCTGCAAGTGTGATTCCTTTTTCATTTCAAATTAATGCCCCGTTTCATGCGGAAATGACTAATCAACATAAACCGACCTGCCTGTAATTAGGTCATATGAAAACACACAACTGCACCTTATACTGCAGCCTTAAATTTCATACGGGACTATTTCCTTCCCAGAAGAGATTCACTTTCCTGCGCTCTGTGTAGTGCGGTCAGGACACACCTCCCTGTCACATGACATGTGTGCACATTCTGAAGCACCTCTTGTCATGTAGTGAGCTATTAAATTTCAACAGAGCGTCCTCATGTCCACCAGAATGGGGGTGGGGGGGGGGTATTGAATATTGAATTCTCCTAAACTTTGGTTTCTCTCCCTCCAAACGGTGAAGCAGTTTCCCAAGGCTTCGGGACGCCAGACCACGTGATATATTACCGCCATACAATGGCCCAGTAAAAGTTGATATACTGTAATTGTGTGAGATAATTAGAATTATAAACCTCTTGTAAAATGCCCTGTTGGGATTGGGAATATTAGATTGTCCACAGGAATGCACGCCCACTGGTTTTTTTAATTTAAGGGATGAGTGTTAGCAGAAATATCGCTTAGCCCCGTGATCGCGTTGGAGGTGTACATACCGATAAAGACCTGAATGCTCCATAAACCATTACTTTAGAGTCAGAGATAAGTGCATGAATTAGGATCCTGCTAATACAGCTAAATGTAAACTCTCCAGAAGCTTAATGAGTTCGGAGCCATGGGCAGCTACATGGGACAGCTTCCGGCGTGAAAAGCAATTAACAAAAACTTAAAATAATTTGAATTAATTCTGCTCTTGTTATCGGCAGAAATGATGCATTATATTTTGATTATGGGGGAAAAAAAGCTTTTTATCTGTAAAGAGAATACCTTATGCTGATGTTGCTCCTATTAAAAATCAGCTGCAGGGGTGAAAGCCCCCCCCCCGTTCATTTCTGGCATCGCAGGCCTGGCTCTTTTTCCTCTTTCATTTTTCATTCCCCTCCTTTTTTTTCACATTACGTTCAGGGTCCCTATTCATTTCAGCCGGTGTCATTCCGCATTTATTCTATGCTCGTCTGAGGTTCTCCATTTTTCCCCTCCATTCTCTTGTCTCCTTGCGAACGGTTTGCCTCTGATGCAGGAAAACAGTAAATCAAAGTGAAAGAGTGGCGCACACCAGGTAGCGCCTGCAGAGCCTACATTTCTGAGGTCTCTCTGGGGGGAGCGTGTGCGGAGGCTGGGGGGATCGTGGGTAATCCAGGAATCATGGGTAATCGTGTCGGGCAAGTTCGGTTTGTGCTGCTCCTACCCAGGTTGGCGACAAACCAAGACAACCAGTTGTCCTTGGATGCAGAACAGAAAAAATCAGAGGGGGTCGTGTTGTATTAATGGAAGTGTATCTTCAGATGTTTGTTGATGCTCTTTTTTTATATGGTGAATGTAAATATTTTGTTTTAATTTTGCATGAGACGGCTTTCCGTGTTTAGATACATGCCGCTGATATTTAATACACATAGAACATAGGAGCCCTTAGTAACAGTGTATTTATTTAATTAGGCAGTAAGCTCTGTTTTCTCCGCGGGTCACCAGCTATGCTTTGCATAAACCCTGCAGAAATTATTTTCCTTTAGTTTAATGCCTTCTGACGGGCTTCTTTAGTCCTTATTCCTCCACTGTAATGCGGTGCAGTGATTACGCTGTTTTGCATGGGCTAAATGGATGATAAGCCAGTTTGGACGGCACGCATGTGCTTCGCCGCTGTCCTTTCTGAACCAGCTTTGTGGCGGTCTGCCGTAGATGGGCCACTTTGTGTTTGTGTAATGGCCGTTTGTTGTGCTGAGTGGGAACAATGCCTTTTGTGCAATATGTGTTTGATCTGGCGTTCCCCTGGCTGGGAGAAAGTGTTAAGTGATATTTTTCTGACCTTATCAAAACATATTGGTTTATTTATTGCCATAAATTAAGGGGAGGTGGAAAGTTCGGGTTCAGAAAGTGCAAATCCAGACCAAGATTTTGTTTCAACCAACCAGTTGAGTGTTGAGTCACATTCATAAAGTACTTAACTGGTTGGTTGGAACAAAATCTTGGTCTGGAATTGTACTTTCTGGACCTGATCATTCCACATCTGCCCCCCGTAATCAAAACCAGCCAAAACAACCAATTGGACCACCTTCAACCTCAACCCTCCCCTCCCCCCCATTCCCTTGGGTGTTCTGCTCCAAAATCCCACACATTAACAATTAATATCTGTAAACTGTGATAGTTTTTATAAGGATTCTTGGCTGATTAGCAGCATACAAACCCCACAAAGGCAAAAAGCCAGCGATGGGCTTTGGACCCCCACCCCCGCAGGTATGGGACTGCAGTGCTGCTCGCCGAATCGGCGTGCCAACCAGCCGGGTGTTCCCGCTTAATTTACAACAGCTGCGCATAGCCCGGGTCACGCAATGGCTGTAATTATTTAGAAATAATCGATGGCCTAATGATGCTGTAATTTACGGCACGCATTAGTCAAGCGACTCGCGTGTTAATCAGACAAGGCTTACGGGTCAAGCTCGGCATACCTGATCGGCGCTGTTTAGTGATTGTAGTGTAGCCACCTGTTTGCACGAGTTCCGCTAAGGCTTCCTCCACATCTCGTGTCGCACTGTAAAGTTTTAGGAAGCATGGGGAGATAGACAGTTGTTTGTTGTAGTCTGTTATTAAATGTCACAATGAGCGTGGCGCCTTCATTTTTACGACTGCTGGCCCATTGGCCAGAGGAGCCCATCCCTGATTTGTGTGTGTGGAGGTTGCATGTGCTTAGGTGAATTGGCTTTTCTGAATCACCCCGATGTAATTCAGTTGGCATGCTGTAGGGAGCCTCCTGGGATAGGCACCAGGCCCACTGCTACCCTGTGCTGGGCTAGCAGTTTGAAGATGGAAACTTGTGGTGAGTTTATAATAATAGCACTGAGCTGTAGTCCTGTGTCTCAGAGGCCTGCACTAAGGTTTCCTTCTTGCAGTAGAGCACCGTCAATAACATTATTACTAATTTAAAAATGTGCCTTGTTCACCTGATCCATCTTTCTTAGAAGAGAATTAAGGAAAGCTGTGATTTTTTTTTTTAAAGGGAAGTCAGAAATTATGACCCAGTTATTGACGATAATCCACAGACTTTGTAGTGAGCAGTTTAATGTGCAAACTCTTTTCTTCTACAGAATTCCACACACCAATCATATCACTGCACAGAAGATATCGCCGAGGTGCTCATGCTCGTATCTTCTGTGCAGTGATACGATTGGTGTGTGGAGTCTGTAGAAGAAAATAGTTTGTACATTTAACTGCTCACTACAAAGTCTCTGAGTTATCTTCAATAACTGGGGCATGATTTCTGGCAAGAGACATTGTCGCTGGATTTTTCAGATGTATTTTTCTGGTGCGTTAATGACCACAGAAAGAATGCCAATTAGGTTTGAGAGAAGCCCGAAATTTCTGTGACCGGTATCTCCAAAATGAGCCAACTCCCAGTAAAACAACCTAGATGGATAGGTAGCACCGAAGCCCCTCTGAAACACATCTCTTTAAAGTTTTGGGGTGAACCACCCCTTTAATACATAGCAGCAATCTGGCTGTCTGACAGCCTTTCCTGATTAAAATCAATCGGTGCCCCATGTAATACCAGCTCGCTCCCAGTTTGCGGCCCAGTCTGTGCCTAATGGCGCCTAATGGCCTTTTTGCATTGGAGTTTTACCCCTCAGCCCTGTCATCAGACCGGCTCCTGCATGGAGAAAACACCAGAAATCTCATACTTAACGCGCCACTATCAATGCAGACACAGATTAAGAAAAAAGACATAAAATGACTTCCATGTGAAAGTTTATTCATCTCTGCTTATTCTTTGTTTGTTTGGTTAAGTAATCCAACGTTTAGCGTCAGCGATAAAATATGGGTTTACTTTAATATCCTGGTTATTGCCAGGAATATCTCAATATTGCTTAATTATCTGCATTGCATCCAGAAATCTGTAAATATTTGTAAATATTTTCCTGTAAAAATTCTTTTTGCATTTCTGTTGAGCTGTCATTAATTACACAGTAAATGTTGTGCATCACATATAAACAGAATAGAAGACCTGAATTGGAGACCACCTATAATTTCAGTATTAGTATATTTGGTAACATTTACAGTAAGTGCACCTTCATAATGCAATCATTATGCATTCATAGAACATTCATAAGCAGTATGCAAGTACACCTTAACATCCTAACATCCCTTAACTGCCTTCATATAGATTAATAACAAACATTATATGATTATACAATTATAATGTTTGTTATTATTATATAATGTTTGTTATTAATGTATATGAAAGCTGTTAAGGGATGTTTATGAATGTTTTATGAATACGTAATGAATACATTATGAAGGTGCACTGAACGTTTCATGAATGCAATATAAAAGCATTATGAAGGTGCAGTTAATGTAAAGCGTTGCTATATATTTTTCCCTCATAAGAATTAAGGGGTAGGTTATCAGAGGTTCTACTTGCTCTGAAATGATGCTGCTCATTAATTGTGCGTGAAGATTAAGTATGACCACAGCAGTGTAAAACGCATAAAAAGTTTGTTGAAATCACTGTTTGACACTGACGACGGAGGGCTTTCTTTGCTGCCTGTGCACAGGAATTTATTATTTTTGCTTGATCTGTGAAGGTTATAAGCAAAATAAATGCAGGGGGAACTTTGCTCTAAATTATGGGGGTGTACCCCTCCCAGAGGTTGTGCTGTAATATCAGCGAGTTCCAGCAATAACGGATCGCTGTTTAAGCCAAGCCTGTGAATCAGCCGGTTTTAGGGAGAAAAACAGGGACAGGAAGCACACAGACCTTCAATAACCTGCACAGCGTCCCTCAGGTTCTGGACTGATTCCTTGCTTTGCTCTCAAACTCCTGCGTCAGGTTAGGGATACGTTCCCATGTCCGGAAATTTACTGGTTTGAATTCCTTGGCTGGCAGAGTAATCGTATCAGGCCCTTAATCCTGAAAACGAGTCCAGGATGCTGGATAAACAGCTTTTACTCTAACCCTAAGCTCAATTTTTGCTCCCACTTGTACATGTGTGTCGTGGGAGCGCAAAAATTATTCTCATGTAATTGCATTCAACTAATATAACAGAAGGCAGGTAAAAGTATTGTGTGTATGCCAGGGATGTGTTTCCAGGAAGGTTGTGGATTCAAATCCCCAGGCCCTTAACCCCACGTTGGCTTTTCCTCACTTCTGCACAGGAAACTGTGCCCCCTCCCCCCCTCGCATTGAGTTGAGTAGTGCGCAAATCATAGGACTTTCAGGCTGGCATAGGAGCCCCGCCTTTGTCGCTGAAGGGCATCGAGAGTTGCCTGGGACGGGATTCGTACTGTTCTCCTCGGTGCTCCATCTTTAGGCCGCGAACCACCAAGTCTCACTTCTCCCTGCCCCACATGAACAAAATACAGCCAGGGAGGAAATAGGTGAGGCAGATGCTATCGGTGGAGAAGCAATGGAGAATCTGGGCTGTCGGTGGGGTGATGAGCTTCCCAATCCCGTGGAAGTGCTCTCTGAGCTGCTGCCGGTGAATTCCGTGCTTCAGGGTGACGGCCGTGAATGGCCGGGCCATAGTGCTCTAAACAGGAACGTGAACAGCATTTAATCAGAGGTCTCCTTCGACCCAGGAGCATCCAAATGACTCTCACAAAGGTGCCTTCGGAGTTCAACACCAACATTCAAAGACCACTGCTGCTCAAAATATAAATGCATTTATTGCAGTTATGGGACTTTAATGAGCAGTGAGTCGATGGATTAAATGGATTGGTGTCATTAAGTCAGGTGACACTTCCGTTGCTTGTCAGGCAGAATACCTATACAGTGTGGTGAGCAGGAACCTCGCGGTGGTCTGAGCTGCAGCTGGTCTTGCATTTTATTCAGCACGGTGCATTTTACGGCTCCAGGATAAGTGGATGGATGGATGGATTGATGTGTTAGGGGTGGTGCATTTGAAGAACCAGCTTATAGGTGTGAGCTGTCCACTAAGCCGTAGGGAGAGGATTTGAAGCTGACCTGTATGGTGCAAACACGCCGGCCTGCCTTTTTTGGTGCAGGCCTGTCTCCAGGTGATGAGCAGGGGAGTGCAGGCCTGCTTAGCGCTGAGTGGCTGTCCCAGCATGCCCACTGCATCTGCTCCTCGGCCAGTTTAATCAGCGCGGGCCGACAGGCTGCCCACCAACTCATGGGATAAAATACGACTGATGTCATTTTTTACAGTGTATCTGTTTTACTGCTGGATAATAATTAAAGAGAGCATTCATTTACACCAATTATGTTTGTTTTTGCTACATTTACGACCTTGCTGCCACCCACTCCCAGGAAGACCTTCCCCGTGCAAGTAAATAAAATCTGAAACAGCTGGTATTTGAATTGCAGGGCCTGACACAGAATTATAATAAGTCTTTATTGGTCACCAGGGGGGCTAGCAAAATAATTTTAATGTCTTCCTGCTACACTAATACATTCCCTTTGCTTTCTGTTTGTGGCCGCTGTAAGGATGTACGGCTGATTCTGAGGTCTTCATTGGAGTGTGGAGGGTGGGTGGAGGTGGTGGAGAGGGAGGGTTAAGAGAGGGAAAAGGAAGCTTAATTGAACAAACTAATGAGCAGGTCTCTTTTCCACCTGGGATTCACCAGTGCTCTTTGAGTAAGATTGTTTGACAGTTTATCTATGATAAATAAGCGCATTCAGAGCTAATTAGCTTTCGGGCTCCCGGGGGAGGAGTAGTCGGGCGCCTGGCTCCGTGCAGCCCCCAGCAGCCCACACACCGGCCTATTTATTGCCCCCCTCACTGCCCCATTCCTTGTCATGCAAATGGTTCCGTAATCTGGCATCTCATTTACAGGCTTGCACACTTGTGGGGTGTGGAGGCTGCAACGGGCCTCACTGAGTGGCAGCCCACCCCTGGACGAGTACCATGTAGTGACCAGAGGGGCTTGTGTCACCTGACGGGGGCGCCTGTGCCATCGGAGTCCCTCTATCCCTCACGCAGAATGAAGATGCTGATGTTTCTGTAAATCGTGCAGCAGGATGAGCCTTTTCTGGACGCCTAGTTGTGTGTCATGTCCTAAGAAATTTTCACCTCACAGGCTCTTCCTATGCAGCCATAATTCATGCATGCATGTACAAAGAGCAGGAATGCCCCCCCTTTGCCCTCCTCCAGCATATAGAGTCCCGATTCCTGTGTGTGCTGAGACTGAGCCTAAACCTCGCCCTCGACTGGCCTCTCCGCCCATCAGTCTCACTCTCCGTCAGCCTCTCTGTCAGTCAGGACTCTGCCCACCAGTCTCTCTGCCTATCAGGCCCCACCCCTCATCAGTGCCTCTGCCCATCAGCCTCGCCCTCTGTCAGCCTCTACGCCCACCAGTCTCTCCACCTGTCAGTCTTGTCCTCTATCATGCCCCACCCTCATCAACTGCTCTGCGCCTCAGCCTCACCCTCTGTCAGCCCTGCCCACTTCAGCCTCATTCTCCGTCAGGCCCCGCCCCCTTCAGCCTCTGCCTGTCAGTGCCTCTGGTCATCAGTCTCTCTGCCCATTGGCTTTGTCAACTGTCAGCTCCACCCCCTTCGGCCTCAATCTCCGTCAGGCCCCGCCCCCTTCAGCCTCTCTGCCTGTCAGTGCCTCTGCCTGTCAGGAGGAGTAAAAAGTTCCCCATAATTAAGAAGCGTGTTCCTCTTTCTAAGCATCCTTCACCTTTCCAAACACTCTTTTTCCCTTGTAGAAATATAATTGCAGTTTTTGTTGGGTAGTTTTCAAGGACATTTTTTTTTTTCAGTTCTGTTGAATATTGTCTGGTTTGTAACTTGTTACTGCCGGTTTTCATTGCCCCAATTTCCCTTTTCAGCTGTAAAGACATTATGGTAAATTTAGCTTTTTTCCAGGAAGACACTTTTATTAGGCATTTGTACAGGTGCATAGAGATTCTTTGCATATTCCTTGCTGCTCTTCTGTGAGATGCATATGTATATACAGGTGAGAGCAAACCTTGGGGCCAGAGCACTGGGTCAACCATTCAGGACATCTGATTGCTTTGTCAGCCATGGGATTCAAACCAATGACCTTCTGGACATGGATGCAGGTTCTTTACCTTCAGAATCCCACACCACCATCTTTATACTTCTGCTGTCCTCTGCTCTACAAAATGAACCATGGAAGGGAATAGGAGGTGATGTCATCATAGCTATTATGACTGTTAAAAAAGGCTGTTCAGTACATGCATTTATAGTGTGAATTCTCAAAGCATGAAAAAGCTGTTGATTAATTCTCTGTAACGCCCTCCCTCCCCCCCCCACAGGGTCAGGCACACATTCCTTCACATTCCCACATCCCTCACAGGTGCAGTCTCTTCACAATAAATGCGTCACTCTTCCTAGCAGCAGCTGCCTGAAACACAAGGTGGCGCTCTGCTCCCAAATGGCCGATACACGTCACTGTGTGCCTTAAAAACTGCTCTCTCCTCTATGCGCCTTAGAAGTGTTGTTGATTAGCACAGCGCCCCCTACCTTCCATGGCCCAGCTTCCCCCCGTGCAGATAACACCACAATCCTTGGCCTGCACTGCCAGTCCAGTCCAGCTCATTATGGTGACCCAGTTGTGGCTGGGCAACATCCTGCCAGACGTCGTCGTCGGCGCACTTGCGGGGGGAAGCGCTGCCGGGTCGCCGGTAAAAAGTCACGACTGCGATTTGTCATCTTAAACACGACATGAGGCCCTTTTACGAAGCAAAACGAGTTTCCAATAAGGAGGCACCACAAAAGACCCATGATTAATTTGCTTGTTAGGCCCTTGCAGCTGTCACCTCCGTAAGACGTACGGACAGCAGATTGACTAATGCCGCAAGCGGAGCGGGATCACGGCTCTCCGGGCAGTCAGACCTTTCCGGAGCCTTTCAAAGGTGCCACACACTGTCTGGAATAATTGTTTTTGGAGGTATTTATTAATAAGTATTGCTAGTAATTGATGTGGTAATTAGGTGGATGAATGTGACAGCTAGAGAGGTTTAGCTCATGGCAGGAGTAACGGAACTTGGATTTTGGCAAGGGTGGCGG
>JAODLC010000021.1:3471170-3490597 GCA_026781145.1 Hippopotamyrus pictus | reverse complement strand
ACCTCGGTACAGGAGAGAGGGGCATGGTGGGACATTAGGGATACTAATAGCTGACCCGGGTACAGGAGAGAGGGGCACAGTGGGACATTAGGGATGCTGATAGCTGACCCGGGTACAGGAGAGAGGGGCACGGTGGGTCAGTAGGGATGCTGATAGCTGACCCGAGTACAGGAGAGAGGGGCACGGTGAGTCAGTAGGGATGCTTATAGCTGACCCGGGTACAGAAGAGAGGGGCACGGTGGGTCAGTAGGGATGCTGATAGCTGATCCGGGTACAGGAGAGAGGGTGTCAGCAAAAAGGTAACCAAATAAAGCATAGTATTTATGGCACAATAAACTGAAGTAATAGGTTTTCAGCCTGGATTTAAACACCGAGACCAAACGGACATCCACACACATGCCGCAGCCCTGTTACTGAAGGCTCTACTGATGACAGACTTTTTATTTGTGTCAGCGACTGCAATGCCTGCATTCTGGGATCTCGGGGCGTGTTCTGGATCGCACATGTCGATCAGTTAAATGAAATAAGAAGGGGATTTAAGCAGGGGATTTAAGGCCAGACAGGGAATTAGCAGCAATTAGCGCCGCATCAAACGGCTAATGATGTGTCATATCCCCCGTTTTATGGTCTCACCTGTAATCTCAAGCCGCACTGTCTTAGCTAATAGGGGGTTTAATCAAATATTTATCGCTATGCAGTTGTGTTCTGTAATACTGATAGTTCATAGTGCGGAGCGGTTAGTGCAGAAAAGCTGAAATGTAATTAGCATAAAAGCATCCCGGCATTAATACCAGCCCCATCTCATCAGCGCCCCATCACTGCCGCGCCCCCACCCAGGCCACCTAATTAATAACATGCAATTAGTATGAGTGCCTTGCTCTGCTATGCCCCCTATAGGGGACTCTTGTTGGATCTGTGGCGAATAGGGCGGACAGTTTGTAAATGGGACATGAAGAGGGGTGAGGTGACAGGGATTTAAAAGCCATGCCCCTCAACTCGAGAACGGAGATGATTTATCGGAGCTTTGGGGACACCCAGAGCGTCTTCCCCGTCGCGCCATTGGACAGATCCGCCGCTGGCGTGATGGGTGCAGTGACATCACCCCGATAATAAACATAATAGCATCACATCAGTCTCACTTTCAGTGATTGCACCCTTGCCTCCAATTCTGCTTAAATTATATTTACTATTATATACCGTGTCACGCAAACAGGATTAGAGGGTCTTCTCTTAAATGGAAGTGAATTTCTAACGTGGTTTAATAACCAGAATGGAAAATCTGGGCGCCAGTAATAAAGCTAAAACTAATTCATTACACTGACTGCCAGGGCAGGCGGCTACGCGCCCCCCCATGCGCCCCCCCCCCACGTGGTCGTCCGCTCCCGCCACATCGCAGCTGAGCAGGCAGCGAGAAACATGCACGTGCGGCACGATGCCTGCGATTTGCTGCACTCGAAACGTGTGAGATTACTGTTGTAGTGGGAAGACATTGCCCGTTAGAGGAGCTCTGTCAACATCAAGCGACCCCCCCTCCGCCCACACCATTCTCAGCACTTCCAAACCCCCTCCCCGCCAAGTCGCAAACTTCAAAGCCTGCGGACCTTTGCCTTGTTCATATTCGGATACTTCAAGGCCTTCACTCCATAACTTTTTTAATCTCCTTGAAGGGTGCTGGCCTGGGCAAACTCCATCCCCAGCATCTGAGGCTGTCAGGGATCTAAGCCCCATCCGTGCCTCCTCTTCCATTATGGAACAGACATTCGGGGCCCTGTTTGTTCGGCAAACACAATTAGCACGCCTTCCGCGCCACGTCGATGCCCCTATTTGCATAGCACATCGATCGCCGGTCATTATAATCTTAAAATGCTAATTGTTGCAATTAATTCTCGGTCTGTCTGCGGTCTCATCGGGCTGCCCGGAGCCGTGAAGGTCACTGAGAGAGCGAGCCGTGGCGGCTACTCCCCTCCAGGGGGCAGCCTTTGTTCCCGGGACAGTGCTGGTCTCCGCAAAGCAGCACCCCTGTAATGATTAGCATCATTCCTGAGAGTAGCAGCTAAATGCTAAGAGATGCTGTGACCTCCCTTGCACTCCCGTTCAGTACACGGACCCCCCCTCCATCCAGTCGCACTCGCGGCTTTCGCCGGCTCGTGAGCCGGATGACAAGTCACCCCGGGAACGAGCACGTGCCCGGGACCCGCTAACCCGTGGTCTGGCCGCCCCCTCCCGCCTCACGCGTGTCAGGGGCCGCTCTCGTCTCCTGGGAGTGTGACACCTCGGCCTGCAGAGGCCTGTCCGGGCTCCAGACACCCAGGACATGCATGGCGGTTTTCCAGGACTGCCCAGTGCTCCTTGAAGGACGGCATCTGTCTCATTAGCCTCGCGGCGTCTGAGGTCGGGCACGGCACTTCAGCGGCTAAATTAGCTGCCTGTTTAGGAGGAACTTTTTGCAAGGTTACTCCCGCTTCTTTGATGTGAGAGGCACAAACACATGGCCGGGTTAACTCCGGACAGTGTGGCGGACGGCTATGTTGCCCGCAGACCTGAGCATCTACACCCATCTTTACCTTTGTAATTTAAGATGTTGACAGCAACAAGGAATGCTGAGTACTCTTCTACATAGTCCTTGAAGCTTATACATGGTTTCAACCAGGGGCGGAACGTAAGATTTTTTTGCTTCTAGCCAGCTGGGCTAGTGTTTTATTGTACTCGCCCTTCGTCTGAATTACTCGCCACAGGTGAGTGGGCGGGCTTAATTTCCAGATTTTCAGCCTTGGCGCCAACAAAACTATAACCAACTCAAACTACCCCAACCCCAAGAAATGCGTACCTACTTGTATAGTTTGGTCACACAGCCCTTCCAATAAAAGTGTTGTTGTAGTTTTTGTTGTTCCTGATTCCACTAAAGAAAATGGCCGACACAATGCTATTATGCTTGGCATGGTGAGGTTTGGCTTGCCTTATATTTTTGTATTGGTTTGTACACAATTTTTCAGAGGAAGCATTGACAAATGAAGCTGTGTTTTTTAAACATCTGCCTTGAATACAATGCATTTGTCTTTGCTGTCTAAAAGTGTTTGAGAGTGTTTGATTCTTTGAAAGTGAAACCTTCTAACCCCTTCTATGTCAGCCATTCCTTCTAGGGTTACCATATTTGGTGAGATGAAAAAGTGGAATCTCTCTCGCTCACAAAATGTCATAAATATATAGACCTACCGGGAGCTGGGAGGGAGCAAAAACGTGGACCCTGTGGGTCCCTGAGGACTGGATTGAGGAACACTGCTCTAGTGGAGGTCTATCCAAAACACTGGAGCTCTGACACTAAAGCGATAACCCATTTTAGGCCAGTAATCCTGCCATCCGTGTGTGAAAGCCCCACATTTCCAGTAATCTGTTCTGCAGATGTGAACATTAGCCAGCTTTTACGTATTAAAAATAGATAATTATACATGAAACTTCAGATGAACGCCATTATATTTGGCAGGCGTGCCGAACAGCACGATTTTAGCAGAGTACTTTGGCCATATACTTATTCAGATAATAAGTTTGCTTTCTCATGTTTATGTTGTTCTAAGTACTAAAATCACTTGAAATCAATTTCTGCCCTTCGGCACAGTGTTTATGATCTATGTTTGTTTTTATGATTATGTTTATGTGTGAAAATACCATGCTGAGATGCCTGGGCGCTAGTAGGCCAACAGAAATGCTTCCCTGGGAGCTCATCAGTCCTGTAAGTCCCCCACCACTCTTCGCATAAATTTGCAAACCCTGCTGATCACAGGCCAGAACAGCTGCAACACCTAGGCTGTGCCCAGAGCAAGCACATGCCCCTTCGTACCTTTCACCCTGCCCTTCTTGAATCTCTAATAAACGTTGTTCCTTGATAAGCAGAACCATCCATCCATCTACTTTTATACCCATTTGTCCTGTGTAGGGTTGCAGGGGGTATAGAGCCTATCCCAGAGGCAACTGGTGCAAGGTAGGGAATACCCATTGCATTCACACAGCATCCATACCTACAGACTATATGGATATGGGAGACACTGGGAGAGCATGCAAACTCCACACATATAGAGCTGGGGTGCTAACCACTACACTACCATCCCCCCCCCTCGCCCCAGTGAAGAGCTAAACAAGCAGCGGGTTTCGGTTTAAAGGCCGAACTGGGATGACATGTCTCTGTCAGAGAACCCATCAACCCCAGGCACAGGACACCCATCCATAAACATGTTTATTTCTTTATTGACTTGATGCTTTAGTCAAAGTGACCCACAGGTCAGCGCACACAGGTACAGCACTACGTACGTTAACCATCGAACAAAAGGCTATCAACAGCATAATTAGTTCGTTAGCATTTCAAAGGTGTCAGCTTCCAGTCCTCGAAACAGGACTCCCTAAGATATTGATGCCAGGAAGCTCATTGGATTGCTGACATGCAGAGTGGAATCCACAAGAGTCTGACTTTTCCAAGCACAGGTCAGGTCAGGAGACAGCCGTGTGGTCCCTGGGGGTCTTCGAGGGGTCCCTGCGACTAACGATCGAGGTTGATCGCATACACTGTGCCCCATCTCCACAGCTGACAGGGAACGTTCCCAGAACTTTAGCCAACGTTATGTGAAGGTCCTCTCAAAGTTACCAGAGAACATTCTTACTGTAACATTAATGGGATGGTATTTCCATTTGTTATATTTTATCAAGCTTAAATAAACCTTTAATAAGGTTCTGTCTATCAGTGTGACAATATTATTACCCAAACATCATTTTAATGCAATTAATGTTGAAAAATAATACCTGATAGAAGTGTTATATGTGTATACTGTAAACACACCAACTAGTCTCGAACCCAAGACTTTTCAAGTGTAAGGCAACACTGTTCCCCACTGCCCTACCATATCCCATGTGTTTTTCTGCGTTATTAGTCTTACCTGCGGTAGTAGGTTTTAGCAGTGTGATAATGTTTTGGGTAAATCGGGAAAATGGGACACTAAACATTTCCATAACTTAATATTCAATTAATGTTCATAGAATGAAAAATTGTTAGTGGTGTCATGTTTCTGCTGTCCATCCCTGCCCAACCAACTGGGTCGGACTCCTGCTTCCCCACCCGGCATTTTCACGCCGGGAATAAAGCATTCAGCCATTCGTGCCGGCATCCACCCCGCGATTGTCCCCGCTGAAAGGGCTGGGATGACGACAACGGGGTCCGCCTCCGGCTGCAAGGATTTCAGGCACGGAAATTTGAATGTAAAATACAGAAAATTTTTCTACATAGTCTTCGGTGTGTATCCCCCTGGGAGAATACGTCGGCACGGAAACCTTCTCGATTGTAATTACTTCAAAGGAAACTGAACTGCACCACGAGTCCTGTATTGGGGCATTTATTTTCTTCCACGATGCACAAATTGGCCTAGTTTGTACAGCAGCTGTGGAGCGAGAAATCCTTCCACACAGGTATATTATACTCACTTTCCAGTGACTTTTAAGATGAAAGTGCCTTTAAATCTCCTTATTGAAAAAGTTGAATTAAGCTACCGGAACAAACCAAGGCAATCGAGTGGTCAGTTATGGAATTGTGTGGGAAGATGGAATGCGATGCTGCCTCTCCCCACTTCATAGCATCACCCTCTAAAGCCAGACCTATCCAGGCGAGGAAGAAATGTCCCAAAATGAAATTCCCCCAAAGGTAATACTTCCTATTCCACCCATATCACTCAGAATAAAACCTTTGGAATTTTTGAAATGCATTAATGAATTCCCAGGACAAATGTACAAAATTCATACATACAGTGACATTTCTCAGTCATTGCTTGCTGTCATTAATAGTGATTGTTAATTTAAGCTTTAATTCTGTTGTAACGCTTCTCAAGTTAATGCTGTTTCATCTGGTTGTTCCTGTTATTCCGATTGTTTTCTTATGTTATGGGTGTAATAGTGAACACTGTCCGGTCAGCTGTAGCCGGGTGATTTCAGCTGCTGGTGCAGTGGTCTAATGATCATTCACAACATGTCGAAAAATTCCTAGCTGAATGACATAAGCATGTGGTCTTTGCAGGAACGTCTCTAAAGATTTATGAAAAGGGGGACTAAGCCTTTACCAGGGGGGTCTGATTTCAATGAAAATGAATGAGAACACATTATTTCATTAGTATACATTTATTTGAGGGGGGGACTAATGCACGCTTTGGGGGGTGGGTGAAGCCCTAGTGAGGCCCTTCAGTAACCTTTAGTGATGCCATAAATTTCCACTAATTGCGGGCAGCAGTATGGTCAGCGAGAGCAGGGCTCCCAGAGGCTACCTCTGGAAATGGTGTTGGTTGGATTTTCGGTGAAAACATCCTCCTTTAATTTGGCTCCCCTGCCCCGTTCTTCCTCCCTTTGAACTTTGATCCCCACGCGCCGCTGAATTTCTCGCAGAATAATCCTCTCGCCTGCTCTCGGACGAATGCCATTTGTCACTTTTGTTTATCGAGGCTGGAGCCCTGTCAGGAGCAGGCGGTGCTGTCGCTCCCCAACGATTGCATCTTTCCCTACTTTAAGTAAATTGATTTATGGTGAACAGGCCGCAGGCCTTGCGACACGCCGCCGCCGTTGTGCTTTGTTTTGTCTGAGCTAATATTTGATCCTCCTGCTCAGATGCAGATGAATCCCATGACCCTGGCGTTCTGCCACATACTCCTTTAACTTCTGATCAGTTTCGAAATTTACAACTGTACATAAAAACCTTTTAAGCCCTGAGCTGATAGATCTGGACTGCAGCCTCGGGTCTATCACAGAGGCCGTAGCCCGCACACAATCACAGCCGTGCATCTGTGCTCGCCGTCGATCCCCCCCCCCCCCAACGGCGAGGCTCGCGATGATTGGCTCCACCTTAAGCCCAGCTGTGTGTGCACCACAATGCCCTCTAACCAGAAGTTACAATTCAATACACCCATCTTGGCTCTCGTGCAAACGGGTCAGTGCAGTACGCACAGGTTCCCGGTTCTGTTCTGCTGTGATAGCGTCGTGCCCGCCGGCGGAGTGCTTTGGCGTCCGTTTAATTTGTGACACGTCACTTTAGCTTGTGATGGTGCACGGGAGCAGCTGGTTGGCCAAATTCATCACAGCCGATACACAAAACAACACACATTTATGGAAGCAGAAAAAAAATCGTTCACTCGTTGTGACGAGTGTGTATTACTCTGGTGAGGAGACTAAATGCAGTTTGTGCAAATTGCAAAAATCACGCACTCTGTAAATACAAGTTAAACCACATGCGGTGAGCCTACAGGCCTTGTTGGTGTCTATAGTACAGTAATTACATGTAATAGCTCATATGCAGTTTTAAGAATCACACTGACGCGGTTTGCAGTGAACACAGACCAGGTATTTCACGACGTAGGCTCTCCAGATGCCCTTGATTGGTGCTCTAGCTATTGCGAGACTCATAGATCACGGAAATAAGACCTGAAACTCAGAGGAATCCAACCTTATCCAACTTGCAAGCATGTGGAAGTTCGTGGGCCTGTCTTATGGTTACGGTTTTATATTCCAGGCAAAGTTTCAAATAGTATGTTGTGATATAAAATCTAATTATCAATAATTCATGTTAACAACAACAAGAACTACAACAACAACAATAAATAATAATAATAATAATAATATTTCCTGTCCTGGGTTCCTCCCTGCTTTACACCCGTAGCTGTCTCTGGACCCCCTGTGACCCTAGACACGACAAGCGGTTATGGGAAATTGATAATGATTAAGCTATGATGGTTGGATCCCTGATTTTTATAACAATAACAACAATCATAAAAATAAGAAGAATCATCATCATAAACTAGAGATATCCGTGGTACGGTTTTGTGTCTGTTCACTAATATCGCATGTGTGTTTTGTTTCCCTTTTCTAGAGCCTTTTTGCCAGTGCTCTACTGCTTCATCAGTAATTTAGCTGGAATCTGCTGGTTCACCAAAGGATATAATCAAACGTCAGCATCTGCTCATATGTAGCGGCCTGCCCTTATGGGAATCCTCCTCTGCAAGGCCCACTTTTTCAAAGGCAGGAGGAGAACATATCCTGCAGATCCCCATGGACCTCACTGCCTGCCCACGTTACCTCAATCCACGGTTTGTTACACGCAGGGACTGGAGTTAAATTCACAAATTCTGCTGGGAAGTTTTCGTTTCAGTAGAGGATATCTGCTCAAAAACACATAGTCCATTAGAATAATTGCCACATTGATTAGCCATAACTCATTTTGTCTGGTTCTTATTGAATTTTGATTATTGGGTTACGCTGTTCTGATAATGTCAGCCTTGAAAGCTAGTATGATTTATGATTCATCTATACCTTCCACCGATCTGCAGCTGAAATATTCATGCTTCTCATTATCACCTTAACATCATGCAATGTGCAGGTGCATTTTTAAAAATACAGAAAGATAGCGACAGTGCAGAATTATTTCTTCCTGAGCTTGTGGTCTCGAGGATGAGAGTTTGCAGTACAAGCACAGAGCCTATAAAAATCGAGCTGCAAAAATTGCGACCGACGGCCTACTTTTGCTCATTGGTATTATTGCGGTAGAGTTCCTCTATAGATCCATCACCTCAGCCTCGCAGCCCAAGATGCAGCTTGCCATGTGATTACAGCTAATAACATGGGGACCTGTTTCCTGCCTCTGGATGGCCCTTGGTCATCAGAGAGGAAATACACTTGCATTTATTGCGAGCTGCAGCTTTGCTGTAATGACCACATGACTCAGCGTCTGCTTCCAAGGTGCGACGGATTCTGTCGGTGCATTTGCCACTGCAGGTGTACCTTGTGTTTTTGTTTTATTTTTCTCGACCCCTCCTTAAAGCCAAGGACATTTCAGGCATGATCCTAGTCGTGTGGAAAAGACACAGAACAAATAGGGCACTATTGCAATTTAAAGTCTTTCTCAGATAATCAACGTTGTTTATTTTTCATTTCATCGTCGCAAATTCCCAAAGAAAATCATTAGAAACTTTCAAAAGCTGGCGGAATTATGCTTTCAGCAATTAGCCTGAGTCTTTTAACGAGATGTAAAATTGTACCTTTGTTGTCAGGCAATAAGGGGCTTTCAAAGAGAAGTAGGGGAGTGTCTTCTTACAAGGACTTTGGGCTTTCTGCTAATGCTTCCTTAGGTTGCGTTACCAATCCCACTGCAATAGCTTTTGTTTATGAAGAAAAGATTTACAAAAATCCCATAAAATATCAACAGTGATTCTCTCACAAAACATGAAATATTTTGTCTGTGCTGGACAAGAAACTGATGTAAATTTAGCCTAATAAGCTAGCTGGGCCTGAGGCTTGCTGTTGAGCAATTTTCACTGTCTACTTGGTCTCTCAAACTTTAAAAAAGTACTTAAAAGCTCATGCCAGAACAAAATGTATCAGAATACCGTCCCCCTCACTTAAAATGTGGTCAAATTCACCGCAAACATATGTGACATACTGTAAACTGCCCCCCTTAGTGACCTCTAGTGGACAACTGCAGACATTGCTGCCAAAGTTGAGAATCCAGGGTGTTGAATTGGACACTTCAGTCCATTAAACCGGCACTTTATTTTTCCATGTTTAAGTAAAGGCTTTAATGGATTCACTTACCCAATACTTCAGTGCAGGAAAGGAATACAATATTTTTAAATAGCCAGATTGTGTGAGTTACTTTGGAATTGATTCACTTACCCAAGCTGGTGTGATGTTACACTACTAGACAGAACACATACCAGTGATTACTGTAATTTATCAGAACATGGTCTCCAAGAAGAGTCATGTTTCCAAACTATCTAATTCGTACTGCGGAAAACAGTTCATCTCCAATTGGCTTTGATACTGTACTGGCGAGACGTGCTCTGGTTCAAGAGTACAGGTTTAATCTGAGACATGAAAGAGAGGATAGCAGCAGTTTTAGGGGAAGAAACAGCATATCAAATGTGATTTTTTTTTTTCAGCGGGATGCCCCTCGAAGGGTCTAAAGTGAGAATGCATGTTTACCAAGGACGGCCTGTTAACTCGATAAATATCTGGAGGCTTGCATCAAAGACGTGTGTCCAGCATTAATTGAAAATCAAAGGCTGGTGGGGTTTGTGTATTTCCAGCGTGGCCTTCCTCAAACTGTTGTCTTTTTTCTGTGTTTTTTTCCCTGCTTCTGGTCTAACTCACCAGCATTCTGATTCGGCTTTGACCTAACCTCAGCCCGACGTTTTGGGGCACGGTGTTCAGGTTTTTTGGCCCCAATCCAGCTAGTCTGACGTCCAGGCCATTAGCCCCGTGCTTGCGGACCGTAATGACGGCACAGGGCCATGAGGGGGAGCAGTGCTGACATGCAGGATTGTACATATGAATGTGATCACACGTTAGCCAGAGCTGCCAAACAGGCTTCAGCTTTAGCACAAGCCTTTCAGTGCCTACTGTTGTTGTTATTGGTCTCAAAAGAGAGGATAATTAATTAAGTTCTCTGTAGTTATTAAGACATGGGCAATAGGGGCTTTCATTCTCTGTCTATTAAATCAATATATTCCCCCCGGTTGCGCTGGAATACTTTTCAATGAGAGCCTAAGATGCTCTGCTGTCTGTGGTCCCCCCCCCCTACATCAGTCCTCTCCACTTCTCTCCTGACCCAGCCCCCATGCTTCTGACCCCCCCTCCCCAAGCCTGCAGACCTTCCTCATAATCACGGAAGTCTCTTCTGTCGCCCCAATTAACCTGCGGCCAGCGCTCTCCCCCTCTTTCCCTCTCCCCCTTCCTCCCTCTTTCCCATCCGGCCAACACGATTGGTCGGCCTTCAGCTCCTAGTTCGGCTCCCCCCTGGACGGTATGTCAGTGCCCCCCCCCTACCCCCACCCCGGCAACAAAATTAAGTGCTCAGAATCAACGCCGGATGAGTGTTAGGCGACCTCCGTGAAAGCTCGGGACCTGCTGAGCTCAGCGCACGGTGAGAGCGCCCCCCGCTGCCCGGGCCTCTCGTTCCGGCCTCATGTGACACTAATTAACAAAAATCCTTTTCATGTGTAAAAGCCACCTGAGACCAAATTGCCCCTGCACACACATCCACCCCCATCCTGCCTCTTTTTTAATGTGTCATGGGGTCGATAGGTTTTTGAAGTGTACAGCGGACTCAGGTGATAAGAAGGCCAGTCAGAGCGTGTCCGGTGATTGCCACAACATGTCAAAAATAAGAGGGGCTCAAGGGCGCAGAAAAACAGAGAGTTTGGGAACAGCGGCCAAAGCGAGGGGGGGGGCTGCACTCCAATAAATGGCATTTCGGCAACCACTGTGCAAGCGTCCGCAGTCCACCACATTGCAATACGTTGGTCTGATCGCTCAAGGCTTGCGACATTTTTCATTTGGTATCCAGCCCCTCACCCCCCCGGACTCTGATTAGAAAGATGTCTTTGGGAAAGCAGCAGTGCAGTGCAGTGTAAAAGCCCCCCCCCCCCCCAGAAAAGGCAGGCCACAGCCTATTAAATAGCGCACCCTGTCCCGCTTTCGGGAAGACGGGGAGTGCTGCTCGGAAAGGCAGGCGAGCATAATTGAAAGTCTCTGAGCACATATAGCAGTGACTTTTAAGAACACTGTACATAGTGCTGATTTGTTTTTCTGAGTGAGTATGCAGAGAGCAATAAATCGAATGTGAATAAATTAAAAATGTACTCTAGCAGAAAATTGCTTGGAAACAACCTCCTCCCCATTAAAATATGTATAGTAATGCCTTTTATGTGTGGCAACATGGGATTAGATATCACTGTAAATTAACACGGCAGCCGGCCGTAGATGAGAACTTTTAACTTTTAACAAGGACTTATAAAAAAAGCATTTGCTCTAGTGTGCTCGCTAATTAATTTGATATTCAAATGAGCTGCGGAATTATAATTGCAAATATCCCGAATAAGAGTAGTCTGAGGAAAGGAGACGTGTCAGCAAAGATTGATGAGGCCGGCTTTGAAAACACCATGTGTAGCTAATGTTTACTCGAGGCTGCGATGTTTCCCGTGCACCGTCTGGAGGACGGCTCCCATTCCACTCCTGCTCGCTATTTCAGCTGCCTTGGGTCACAGCGTCAGATTCTCCATGTCTGCTGACGATAAAGGAGGTTGGGTCAGAAACGTCTGCTGCGGAGCTGTCGAATCCGTGTCAAATGCTGGGATGGTGTTTGAATGACTGGAGACTATTCCTGATTACAAATGGTGCAGTGTGATATTCACCCTTCTCTGTCTGTCCCCCCCCCAACCAGCCTCCTGCATCACTCCAAGACTGGCCTTGCCCTTAAAAGCCCCCACTCTTATCCTCCGTCAAACTAATACTTCCCCTATTCCCAGCTGGTGTTAACCTGCACCCCCATTCCCTGTTCTTGGATTCCTGAATATCACTGATTGACAAAACGCATCTGACTTTAAATGGGGACAAAAAAAGATTTGGCTTATTGTTAAAGCAGATGGGAGATTTTCTAAGTTGGACAAATAACAGACTGTGGAAAAAAAGACAGTCTTTGTCTCCTCTGAATAAACTTTTGTCACCTGCACTGTTTTTGAATTTATTGTATTTCCTGTTTCTCGAGAGAGAGGCAAAAGGCTTCTGCATGTTTACTGGAGGTCACAGCGGCATCTCCTATCATGAATTAAAACTCCGGCTTTAGAAAATTAAGACCATATGTTGAAATACTATTTTCTACCCCAAGCAACATATTAGCTGAAGTCAAGGTTGTCACTACAGACTTTTGCAATGCAAATGCTGTTATATACCAGATGAATCATTGTTAAAGTTTTCCCTCTTAGGCTATTGTTTAAGCTCTATGGTGACTTATATTCTTCTGATTTGTTGATTGCTGATTGTTTAGATATTTATTTAATATTCAGGAAAAAATACAGAAGACATAGAGTCTACTCCGTAACAGTAACAATTAAATGAATCAAAAGCAACAGTAAATTACACTTTGCATTGGATACTCACTCTTAAAAAACTCTTGACAGTCCGAGCTGTGATTAACTCACGATCATAATGCCATTTCCTACACGGGCACCTCTCTCTAGCCCCATCTAGTGGAGCACATATTTTTTTAAAAGCCATTTAAGATCTTTTTACTGTTATGATGTCTGTGTGGTTCTGTAATAGTAATTAAAAAACTCATAATGAAATACAAAAAAGTTAAGTGATTAAATTAAATTATTGTTTGCAAGTTTTACAAGTGCTGAGCTGGATTAACGGATATGAAGAGGCCAGATCAAAAACTGGAGCTTCTAATCTGTGTTGGCTGAGATGAACCTGTTATTCCTTCTATAAAATCCTCTGGGTAGTTTCTCTTGTCACCATAGATGTAAGATGGAACGCAGCTCCTCCACGACCCAATGTCTGTCTCATTTGTCTGTATTTTCTCTTGCTGGAAGCCAAATGGTATCGTATCCCGTATCAAATGGCCCTGGTCACCATCCTGCCCAGAGCACGACTTGTGAGATATTAATATAGAACCCTGTCCGTGTCCTTTGTTCACTTTCTCCTGGTGAAACCTGCAGGCGGTGAGTCCTGTCAGTGTAAGGCATGTGGTACTGACCTGGAGTTCTGGCCTGCATGATTACCCAACTTTCCCAACATCCCATCTATATGCAGTCACCTCTGCAGGGACTCTCGGGCCCCTTCCCTGCTATGATGCAGCGTGCATGAAGGATCGTTCTCCCTTGAAACAC
The DNA here is from genome assembly GCA_026781145.1 of Hippopotamyrus pictus. Taxonomy (NCBI): domain Eukaryota; kingdom Metazoa; phylum Chordata; class Actinopteri; order Osteoglossiformes; family Mormyridae; genus Hippopotamyrus; species Hippopotamyrus pictus. The sequence goes on along the minus strand of JAODLC010000021.1, from coordinate 3,476,918 downwards.
CCAGTCCTGTATTAGAATGACTGAGAAGCAGCGTCCTCTCATGTTCTGTTGCCTGGGCTGTAGTTAAAAGCGAGGGCCCTGTGGTTTAATGCTGCATTCTTCTCAACTGGAATTGATGTTTCATTTCGGCGGTTTGCAGATTTCTCAGAAAGAATCAGAGTCCGGGGAACGTCAACAATTAAAATGTAACATTTATTGTGGTGTTTCAAAGCTCTTTGTAAATTAAACATGGCTTTTCCCCATGCATTTGGTGGCATGCGATAACTCAGGCATCAGTGTGGTTCAGTTCAAAGAAGTCTTGAACCCAAACTATTAACATTAAATATTTTGTTCCAGCTTAAAAACAAAAAACAAAAATGACTTGGTCCCACTTCACAGCATTCATGGGAATTTTCCATTTAGACTTTGACATTGCTGTGATGTCTGATGTCACTTTCCTTTCCTGCTGCTTAAACTAACAGGGAAATACAAAGCAAACCGCAGGCGCGCTCTCGGAGCAGTTCACGAAGCTCCGCTCTTAGTCTGGAGAGCTCTGGAGATGTGTGTGCTGAAGACAAAGCACCATGGAGCTCTCTGGTCTGCCTTGCTACTCCGCCTGGGGAAAATGGACATTATTAATGGCAAACGGCGAGTGCAGTGTTTTTGCTGGAGAACAATGCATGTCGAGGTCCTCCAATGCTTTGCCTCATTTATCAGTAATTTGGTAACTTTTACCTGGTTCACACAGGTATAAACGGTTGATCTTATAAACACACGTGCACTAACCTCCAGATTCTGCTTGAAAACCATTAACTAAAGGAGTGGATATGCAAATATACAGACGCTCCTGTACTTACGAAAGAGTTGTGTTCTGAATGGCTGTTTGTAACTTGAAATGTTAGTAAGTCGTTATTCAACGTCATTTTAAGGGTTTAAGCAAGTACAAAGAACTAGGATGCTGGGAGTACGCACGCTACGCTGCTGCGCGGCGGGAGTAGCGGCCAGAAGTCGTACTAGGCGGAATTGGCGCGCAGAAAGAAAAAATTATGGAAATGGGAGCTCAAGGAACACAATTTGGACTTATAGTCCTCTTCGGTTGTATGTCTGAAAGTTCGTAAGTTGAAAGTTCGTAAGTAGAGGATCGTCTGTATTCATTTTAATGAACATGCACCTTTTGAGCTAACAGTAAAGGTGTTGCTGACATAGCTAGCTTGTGGTTGTCATTTTATTGTCTTTATCCCAGATTCAGATCCCCTTACTGAATCAAAGCTCATATTATCTCTGTACAGTCATTAAGTTGGAAGCAAAATTGTGGCGTATTACGGACATTCCTAAGGACATGACGCTGTCGAACAGCATCCCCTGCAGGTCATATGTTGTCAGCGACAGGCATCCCATGTTTCCTGCACTGCTGTGTGAGAGAGGGCCACAATCCATGTGGCCATTTGGTGACTAGGGCTCCACTTGAAGGCAGCAGTGACTCACGCCACTCGGGGACAAGCTTGCCCTGCCGTCATCGCAAACTTTGGTTCTGCCTGATTTTGTTTGCACAGCACACACGGTGCTGATGATACAGCGAGTTCCTCTCTGTGTCATGCACAAAAGACATTGTTTATCATGCATTTCCATTCACTACAAGCTATCCACAAAGATGGTGATTTCTTATAATTCAGGGACACAAATGGCTCCCTCTAGGGGGCAGAATGAAATAGACAACACATGAAGATTTGTTGTTTTAGTGAAGCTGTTTAGAGTGGAAAAAATATGACAATTCAATTGTTAACTGACCCGTAAACCTTAATTCGGATGATAGCCTTGTAGTGCACCAAAATGCCCAATGACTGTTGTGTAACCAGACTGTAACATATTGTGCAGTTATGAGGAGTCTATTTAAATTTGGAAATTTCATTGCTGAAATGCAACATGTAACCTGTGATGTGAAGTATGTCCTGTCAGAAGTGGTTAATGACAGTTAGCGCACTCTTGTTTGTTCAATTTTATTCAGAGTCAAAAGATGTTACATTTATGTGTGTCTGCAGAGTCGCAAACATCCATATTACTAGGCACAGCATTATGCATGAGGGTGTTTATGACAGGATGGAATGACTACATTTAAACACTGTTACATACTGTATGGACTGACTCCTTTCTGCTCACGACAGACACTGCAGTCTACTTACCATTACACATGGACTCACTATCGTCTGCTCACACACACACAGACACACACACACACACTCATTCACTATGGTGTGCTCACCATTACAAATGAACTCGCTATGTTGACCATTAAAAACTCAATTAAGTCTTCATACTATTACATATGAACTCACCATAGTCTGCTCACCATTACAAATGGACTTATTACAATCTGCTCACCATTACACACACTGTTTGTCCACCATGACATATGGACTCAGTGCAGCTGGATCACCTTTACACATGGAATCACTAATGTCTGCTGACCATTACACACACTCTCCTCACAGTCTGCTCACCATTACACATGTGCTCAGTGCTGTCTGCTCACTTGCTGCACACTATTTTCACATCACGCACTTGCTCCCTGTCCACATCCCATCTTCTAGCCCATCATTACAGTACACATTCACCAACCTTTCCCTTTTTCCACTCACTCCTAAATTATGAGTGTCATCCTAGGCTTGGCACATGTTTCCTGCTTTAGTTATCTCACCTGCCATGTCCTTGTTCCAAAATCGTTGTTGGATTATAGCCATTCAGCTTTATCATTATGGGCTGCTGTTTCATTAAGGTCTTTTAGTTGCACTCACACTGTTCCTGGACCTGCCTGATGGATGGCTGTTAGTTAGTCCGTGGTGAATTTCCTTCGCCCAGCCTCAGTGATAATCAGCCCTGAGCTCGGCACGATCAGCAGAAGGACTTCAGGATGAGCTGTCCTCCAGGGCAGGTGTGTGAAGCTGGATGTCAGGGGTGGCTGCCCCGCACCCATATCACTGTCCGAATGTGACCATCTCACACGCACCTGTCCCAGGGAAGGCCTCCCTTCTCACACCAACAACTTAAACAAGGGAAAAGTACCAGGAGAGGAAGATACAGTCTCCTCAAACAGCCTCTCTGCCTTAAAACTCAACTTAGGGAAACTGATGTCCCTAAACTGGCCAGTGTGGGGCTGTTTGCTCTCCAGTCTTGCTGTGATATTCCCTATGTTCACCAGTACCCTGTACTGAATGGATGGCTGGAAGATGGATGGATGGATGGATGGATGGATGGATGGATGGATGGAAATTACTTTAAATACACTTACACAAACAGTATCCGTCAAAAGTCTGGGCATGTCAAGCTGTCTACAAAGGAGAATGATAGAATATCACATCACATGACCTGGACATCTGACCTAAATACAGGTTTTGGAGGAGTTTGACCAGAGAGTGAAGGAAAAGCGGCCAGTGAGTGCTCAGCCTAAACATGGGACCTCCTTCAGGAGAGCTAGAAAAGCATCCCAAGAGGGGATCTCATGAAACTGGCATAGAAGGGAATGTAGGGCCAACCAGTCCCCTGAGCAATTGGGGTTAAAGGGCCCAATGGTGGGATCATAGGATGACCATAGGATTTGAACCTACAACCTTCTGAGTCCCAACCCACAGAGGTACCCCCCACATTATTATTTTTTGTTTATTATTTTGTTGGTCAGTGTATAATTCCATATAAGTTATTTTATACTTTTGGTGTCTTTATAATTATTCTAAAATGTAAAGAAAAGCACAAATAAATCTTTTTATGGGTAGGTGTGTCCAAATATTTGACTGGTGCTGTATATAAAAATATATGCTCTGGACATGTTATACTGGACACCAGTCTTGACTGCCTGAATAATATATATGTGGCATCTGTATAACATAAAACTGGCACAAATATCTGGGAGATCAGACCCTGCCATATAAGAGGCTTTTATACTGTAAGAGCAGAGGCAATGCTGTGTCTGAAACAGCGCATGTGATATACGTCGCCGGCCAGCCATCTTACACACCACATATGTTTATGTTTGAATTTACTCATGTCCCTGGACAAAATGAAGAGGTTTTCCAGAACTGCCTGTCAGTTCCTTTGATGCGATATCACAGAGGTATACCTTACCACCTGCATCAGTAGACTGGCAATGCTAAAAGCAGGGATTAGACATAACAACATAATGGTTGAGGAGACCTCGTTTAAGTTCCTCAGCTTTGTGGGCCTCCTCTTTTTCATACTGGGTGTTTTATTTACACTGGCCTCGTCCTAACTCTAACCTGAACCACTTTAAAATGTTACCTCAACACGACACTGCAGAAATGGCTTCCACTGGTGGCCCTCTATAGCCCCCTGCTAAAGATACTTTTATAGTTCTGTTACTGGATAAACTGCACACAGGCAGGCGAAGAGTCTCTGAGTGCATTTAGCAGCCTAACTTGGAAAAGCCTGGACTCTCCACCGAGAGACTGACTCGCTCAGCAGGTCTGAGAGCTGATATGCAGGAACCAGACTTATTAATTAATCATCAAACCTCTGAAAAGCCATTAACCTTAATATGTTCATAGCATCGAGAAGCCTCTCCTGACAAAGGGTTATTTCTTTCTTTCCACCTGTGTTTCACAGTCACCAGCATTAGAGTCCTGGTGGCACAGGTGTCGACAGCGCCGCAGCACAAAAGCTGTGTTCATTTAAGCATTTATGTCCATTCTAACTACTCTGTAACTCTGTAGGCTGGTGGAGATTGATCTTTCTCCCGTGTCCCCAAACAAACAAGGTATAAAAATATCACTAATATTACCTGTAGCCACAAGCCCAATGGAAGAAACCTCTAAGGAGAAATCAGAACACACATTCTACTACCGTCTGCCCATAATTTGTTCGCCAAAACCCCCCGGTAACACAGTTCCAATTATCTAATAAGACTCTGAGAAATTGATAACAACCCCTGCACATTTTCCCTGCTTAGCGCATATGGCAAAAAAGCAAAAATATTCATAATTGGTGGATATAAATATTTCATCAGCAGGCACACAAGCGCCGGGACTCAGTGTGAAAACACACCTATTAATGAGGACGCAGAGCCCACGTTCTGTAAATGACTCATTAGCCGTGCGTTTGTGCTCTACGTGCAGAGCAGCATCCTAAACGACCAACCGCTATCCGAAGGAAACTGAGCCGTGGTTACTCGTTATTGCCCGGTTGTCAAAATAATCGTAATTTCATAATGGCCCGGGAGCCACCGAGGATGGTCAGGACTGAAAATGTGCCCGTTTGTGAAGCTGGCATTGTGCAATATACCTCAGTGGTGACATTATGCTTCATCTGGCTTTTTATGTATTTATTTGAAAAAAGGGAAAATACTTTTTTAAAAGGCAAAAAAACCGGCAGTGGAATGCAGTGCTGAGGGATCTTTTATTCCTGTCAGCTGCCTGATTGCTGAAGGTTGGGCAGTGGGCACACTTGATATATTGAGTTTGTATGTCTGACTGTAATGCTGTCCAGGATGTTAGCTGCAAGGTTCCCCGTCGCATTATTTACTGTGTTTTTTTTTTTCCTTTTCGCATTTCTCTTTTGTGCTGTTGGGCAATTCTTGGCCCCTAAATGTACTGCGCACATGACCTGAATCCTAAACTAGATCTTAATTTACAAGTCCTCTAAAAAGGAGGACCAGCCGCTTGCAGGAGCTGCGGAATTTACTGTATCTAATCAGGCTCCCAGTGATTAAGTTACAGTCGCAGTTCAGTCAGTTTCTGGTCTAATTAACTAGATCATTATCTC
>JAODLC010000021.1:3397938-3408572 GCA_026781145.1 Hippopotamyrus pictus | reverse complement strand
ATTCATTACACATGTCAAGGGATTTCTGCAGGCTCCTGGGCTGTCATTCAGGGTCACCTTGGTCATGCAGCTCTGGCGCATTTGCAGATTTTAGCACCTTTATAGAACAAAATAAACACACTATCTCTGTCTAATTCATACTGTAAACAGCCACATTCCATCTGAGCTTTAGCAGTTTTGCAGGTGCACCGGCGATGTAATTGCAACCATCAGCACTGAGATATGAAGACCTGGCATTTTTGGGTTGCAGAAACCCCACACAGTATATAATTATTATTATTATTATTATTATTATTATTATTATTATTATTATTATTATTATTATTATTATTATTCATAGTCCTTATTGCTCTTCCTTCTATCAACGAAGTATGTGACGCAAAAAGGCCACGAGGGGGCTCCACTGTGTCAGCAATTAAATTAATTTAATAAATATATAAAACGTAGAAATAAAGGATAGGTTAAAAGTTATTGCAATAATTGGCTCCTCTTTATAGCATAAACATTTAAAACCTATTTATATATTTAATGTTTGGGATTTAATGTAATTTGAATCATTTCAAAGGACTGAGTAACCACCACATTGCATCATCATGACCACGTATGTAGTAAATAGATCAATTTCAGGTTGATGGTTTATTCCGCACTGCACGCATAGCTGATTGAATCATTAGCCTGTCGATTAACACGCAGATGGATATATATGAGAAGCAGACGTACAGGCATATTCTACCTTGACCTATATAAATGACCACTATTTTGGTTGAACCTTTTATTTTCCTGCCCCCGTAAATCCACTCCGCGTCTCCTCTCCCGCCCGCGTCGGAATGAGCCACCAAGAAGCTGAATTCCCAGAAGGGACTCACATGTTTTCCCTACAGGCTCTCTGCGTTGAAAGATATTTGTAAGCATTCAGATTAGAGGCTGCAATTTATCACCGAGCGCTAACCCTCCCTTTTAAACCCCTTTATTCTCTGACCTAAATATCTATTTGTCCCTGATGGAAAGCATAGTCCTTGACCACGGCTGTCTCTTCGGCGTGTCACTTAGCTGCCGTGATGCTCCGAGGGAACTCCGGGAGGTGGGTGGAGGTCTGGGGTGAGACACGGAGTACGTATTACCCAGAATGCGTCTCCATATACCGAAACTGAGCATTAATGTGATTTCTGTTCAGCCTTCGGGTATCCGTTCATTCATGAACTGAGAAGGAAGCTAGGATGGAAATGCATTATGCAAAGTTAAGCTTTTAGCTAAAGGTTTATGGTTTTTTAAAGAGTGCTAGATCTAGCTTATAACGTATGAAAAGTTGAGATCTATGAATATAAAAGTCTTTCAGGTAATATTTGCTTCATCAGGTAACTAATTACTTAATTCAAACTTAATTAATTCAAACACACACACACATCTAGAAATCATCTAGAAACATCTATAAACAGACCATACTACTGCTGTCACTACTGTCAAACAAGAAAAATAGAACAGAAACCACAAAGAAACGTATTTAATAAAACAACCTAAAATCAACCAACAGTTCTTCATGCCACGCATTTAAGTAATACGTTCTAATCCAGAGCTACTTAAAGTTATTAATTAAGGCATTGTTATTACAGTTTTCCGTAGCCGCGTATTCTGAAGACGGTATAGCCTAGTAATTCTTGCTATGTCAAAACTGGCCGTTTATCCTGACGAACTATTATTGGACTTGCTCATCGCTTTAGCTGGATGTAAAAATTTGGCACAACGACATGTTTATGTGTAGCGTACCTTGATACATGCTGATCGAAATTAGAATGTAACCATAATAGTCAAAAACTCAGAAAAGCTTGACAAGTACTGTTTTACACATATGTTAAATATAACCCATTGTCAGTATAAAACATAGGCAGCCACTCGGTTGCGCACGCCCATTGAGATTACAACTTTCAAAACAAATGTATTGTCTTTGTGGTACCCCAGTATTATTTTTACCCAAATACCAAATATGGCAATTAAAACAAAGAGAATCACAAATTATAATCAGCATTATTTTATTAATATTGACTTATGAAGTCCAGACAAGCGCGTGCGCATACACCCGCTTCACCATCTATAGAACATTCAAACGTGTTCGATTCGACAGCCATTACCCAATTAAACTTGCAATAGTAAAACTGACATGCTGCTATTATTCTGCGCGATCAAAAAAGGTGCAACATCTGGTTACCCACATATAGTAACGTTACAGTAATATCCAATTAAAATCGATTTATTTAAGCAGAAGCATTTAAAGTGTGCGCTGAGCCAGTGTAAGAATGCGGTCACTTAAAACAAATATTTTGGGTGGATATCAGCCTCATTTGTGTGAACAGAAAAAGGCTAGACAACGACGTCGTTTGTGTGCATCTGTAATTTATATCCAGTCTTCTGGGTTTCAGTTTATACAATTCTATTTTATGGTACCCAGAGGATTAGTTTTTATATATATATTTATATATATTTTATATAAGATTTTAGAAGGGGTGATGTTGTGTCAACAAGCCTTGGATGGTGGTAGGAGGTGAGGGGGTGCCACGATTTAATTTAATTGTTTATTACTGACAGTAGGCACAGTCTGGGGTGAAGAGAGCATGCCCCGTTACTAAAGCACTAATGAAAGGCACGCGTGTCCCTGCACCTCCCACTGCCTGCAGATCGCATCCTCTCGCACGTCTCTCACCTGACACGCCGGGCTCGGCACTTTACGTCTGCGCTACTTTGATCTCGGGCTCTCTGGATTTCTGAGCTTTTTTCAGTGCCTTGCAACAGGAGTGCGCGGACGACGAAGGACGGACTATGAAGGCTGCAAGGGGAGCATATTTTTAAATGTCAGGTAATATTGGATGCGTTCCAGTTCCTGCAAACGCAGCACAGCCACCCATGTCATGTGCATCAGTATAAGGCTTGCACGGTTCGTGATTAGCTCCAGACAGTGCGCTCGCAGCCACGGAGAGGGAGTTGGATGGTTCGTGGCACCGTGGCAATAATAATAATTATTTAAACAATATCAAGGATCCGCTTTCCGATTTTAAAGAAATTGATCTTCCGAATCTTTTGATTTAATAATGGACAGGCTACATTCTTCCATGCGCAAAAGGCTCTACAGTTTGCCACAACACATTGGACAGAAAGCCTCGATCATTGGCGAGGGAGAAGACGGCGACAAGGACACTCAAAGGAAAGGTATCAGGATGAAGCCCTTGCCCTCGCCGTCCTCCACGGGAAGCTGCAAAAACATCGGAGAGACCAAAAGCGGAGACCTAATGATCATGGAGACGGACATGGGGAAACCGGTGAAGACCAGCTCGAACGGGGACTGCCGGAGGTTCAGGGGTAGTCTCTCCTCCATCACCAGCCGGCACGTCCACGACTCGGACTCGGCCGAGCAAAGGCGCCTCATCACGGAAGGCGATGCGAGCCCCAGTGAGGAGAGTACCCCCGAAGCAGAGGGGGCTCAAGGCGGCGCCGGTGCCCAACAGGCGCCTCAAGATGAGCCATCGGGCTTCGTAAAGTTGGACGGCATCGATCAGATCATGCCGGACGATGAAAGACTGTACCAGGCGGGATTCATGCACAGGCAGTTTGGGGCAATGCTACAACCAGGAGTCAACAAGTTTTCCTTAAGGATGTTTGGCAGTGAAAAGGCAGTGGAGAGGGAGCAGGAGCGGGTTAAATCCGCCGGATTTTGGATAATTCACCCTTACAGTGACTTCAGGTAACCCAGCATTCGTTGATCTTTAACGACAAACATTTAATTCACTGAAACGACATTATGGCAAACAAACATACAAAACCGTCACGCAACGTGCTCTTCTCAGCCGTAATACTGATTACGCAGAATAGTCTATAAATTCACCACTTGAATATTTCCATAATATATGGAATTATGAAAATAACAAGGAATAATAAATTTGATAAGTGCATCATAGTGGTAAACAATATACACGCTTAAACGCGTTAGGAGCTGGCCTGGAAGTTTTAAGTACTAAACAGATATGTCAAGGTGTTACGTACCGGTATGGGCAAACTTAGCGGTCTTCGCCTCTATATGGTTGTCTCGTCACGTTTTCTTTCAGTCTGAAGTGGACATCCGTTTGAAGCACCACATAAAGTAACCGTGATTTGCAGGCTCCAGGGCTTTAAAAAAAAATGAAATTTTGACATTTCCTTTTTCTTCTTCATTGCCCACAGGACACAGTCCATATCTTATGCTGCAGATGAAAATGATTGTTGGTTAAGGGTTGTCCTTATTTTGAAGCTTAACATGGCAAGCTTAATATCTGTAAATGTGAGAAGCCATCAGTTAATAAGACATACTGTGAACGAACTGCTGTAGGATTTAAAAAAAAAAAATCGTGATATTATTGATAATCAGTGGGACAACTTTAAAATTCTGGAAACAACCTTAACTGTGAACATTGACTCATCTTGTACTTTGCATAATGTGTTTTGCCTTGTCCTTGGTTTAGCAGGAGCTCTCATAGCTAGCAACTTAAATCTGCTCCAAATGTTGCATTTTACGTGCAAAACACGCTCCGTGTTATTAATTACGCCCCTGCCCTTGAGAGTGACATTGATTTTACATAACTAATGTGGGACAAAGAAAATGCATGAAAGCACTGAGGGTGAATTTCAGGTTGCACGGCATTGTGGGAAATCCTCCGCCTGGTGCATGTGACCCAATGCCCGGGGACTGTGAGGTTGATGTCTGGTGTCAGGGCCACAAAGCTCTTTCTGCTTTCAATAACCAAAGCATTAGTGTCTTATCGCCTACCCCTGAGCAAGCACTTAAATACACATGTTCCCTCCGCAATTTGAAAATCTAGGGTCACATACTGTTGTTTCAGCCTTTATCCAAGGGGGAAGCTCTTGTTAACTGTCCACATAACTTTAGCATCTAATGAATGTTTAAGTTCTGGATAATCTTGTGTCCTACAGGTCTCTTGTTTTTTTTTTCCCCTCAGAGCGTTACAAAATACCGGAACAGCTTCATTGGTGTGTTTTGAAATGTTAATGTGTTCAACCCTGTCATTTTATGCAACTGTGCAAATGGTCTCATTATCTGGTGTGGAAGTGGAGCCTGATCTATGATAGCAGCAGAAAGGTTGGGGTCGTGGGGGTGGGTCTTTGGAAAATGGTATGACTTGTTTATTTGTTGGGCCGGAAAACTCAGAGGGATTTTTGTCGATGACCCAATCCTATTTGTGCAGTATGCAGTTGCTCCTTGTTTAGTAGGTGACTGGATTGATTTGGACATGTGTATCCCGCTTTGTCCTTCCAGGGGAATGGAGGGAGTGTTTTCTTTGAGCAGTGATCTGCTGCCGACGTTCCCTGGATGATAAGACTCCAGGCTTGGTCGCCACTGCTAATGCCCTTTGCCATTTCCCGCTATCCCACCGGACGGTCCTGCCATCCTTACCCGCCTGTCATGCTGAAGAGATTAAATCTCCGGTTGCTGTTGACGTCACAAAGGCGAAAATCATGGGTGCCACCCCGGGGTGCTTCCACGGGGGGTGTGATCCCAGATATGCCCACATCAGGGCACCGCAGAGCTGGGCTCTGAGACAGGAAGTGTCACATTCCAGGGGAAAGGTGAACGATGGAGATCAAGGCTCAGCGTTTCGTTCTGCATGCACACATATTTGATTCTCTTTCTCCTGCTCTCCTGCAGTGACTCCTCTCCCCCACCTACTCATGGCTGTTCCATAGGTTTCCCTTAATTCTCTCACATTTCATTAGTTGATCCTTAAGCCTAATCCCCCACTGCCCACGATACAACAGAGAATCTGTCGGCAATGCGGCCATGTTTTTAAAGTAAAGTGTCTAACAAAAGAGGGCATCTGTGACATTCTGGCCCCAGAAGTGTTCTGCAAGTTAAGCAGCATGAGCAGACACCTGCACTGCGTCGCCAGGCCACTGACAAACTTCCCTCCACTTCCATGAGACTGTATCCGAGGTGGGACCACCTTCCCTGGCTGCTTGCCATCCATTGTTCCAATAGACATGTTCGTAAAAGACAGGCGTACATGGTGTCGGCGTCAAAATACTGTAATACTTTGAAAGTGAAAAGAAGGTTTTGTAGAATGTGTTGGACGAATGAAGCTTGAAGAGACATTACAGAAGGTACCAGTGTCCCCACTGACATTACAGCCAGAACACATCACTGTTCACACAGTTCCTGCCTTATATCTACCAGGCAGCCCTTCAGAAATTCTTCTTCCTTATTGATATATAGATGCCAATTTTTTTGTTTTAAAAAGCTGTTAAGTTTGCTGCTGAGGCATTGAATTGTGATATTGATTAATTGGCAGCAATTCATAATGCATTTTCTTTATAGAGTCCTCCACTGTTATCATCATATAATTAAAGTTAAACTGAATCTAATTAAAATATTAAAGACAATAAAAACTATTAAGGATGTTAAAAAGTTCAAATATAAAAAACTTGAAAGCAAAGATAAATAGTGGCTTTTAAATATACAGAACAGTGAAGCAGTATGGATATTGATTCTTGTGCACAGGCTTGGCAGAATTTATCATCATTTATCATGGAGGTTTTTTCCAGGAATTTAAACAGCTAAAAACTCCAATATGGGGGGAATTAATGGTTCATTAATTTAGTGTAGGAGAAAAGGGACTTTAATGCTGCACTTACAGTGATAACTTGGCTTGAACCAACCCCCCTCCCCACCCCAGCCCAGCAGCCGGGACTCCTCTAGGGAACTAACAAACAAGCAGTGAGCTTCACGGCAAGATGGCGACTGCATGTTCAGCATTATGCTGGCTTCTGTCACTCGTCGTTTAATAATTGGAACAGAGAGGGGACAGGGGTGGTCTTCTGAAGGAAAAAGGTGGCATTAAAAATGACATCATAATCCAACCTATTGCTGCAATCCCAGATATAGGAGAAGTATTACAGCTTATTTTCTGCAAAATTAAAAATAAATGTCCTCCACTGGGATTCCGTTATAAGCTTCCCAGAAAAGCTGAGATAACCTTTGACTCCAGTGTGAGAAGGTCCCTATAAACATAGAGAAGGTTAATGCCTGGCCCACCCCTCGCAGGACCCATGCACTCCCGGATTCGCTAATACTCCCTTTAACTGACCTGCTGTTCAGTGTCAGTTTGGCTCTTCCGCGTACCATCCTCCATTTAACAGCTCCTCACCCCTCGATTGAGAGAAAATGAGAAAAAGATGAAAGTGTTACATTTACATTAGTGCCCGATTATGTGGCTGACGCTCTCACCATGAGTGGCTGCGGGGCCATTGAGGACAATTACATATTTAAATACGCAATTCATCGGAAACTTTTCATCTTCTTAAAGAGGCCCAGCTCTGTAAAAAAAGTAATAATAAAAACATATCTGGCTAGTAAACACATTGTTTCAGGTTGACAGCTGCGCACACAAACAGGGTGAGCAGAAACAGAGCTTTGTGCCCTGTCTAAAAAATGAATACCCAGTTGTCAGAATGTGACTGTCCTCAGTGGACAGCTGCATGTCAGGCATCTGGAAAGACCTTATTCTGCAGTGAGGTCCTTCAGGTTGAAGACTCTGGTAAATCCTCAGATGCATAATCTGGATCTCAGGATCCAACAAATAGACAAACTTCTTGGGACAATTTAATTCAATCAAAATGTTAACACGGTGAGCTGAAAGAAATTATTATTATAATAATTAATAACCAAAAACAGACCTGCAAAGCACTTAGAAAATCATCCATGCAGAATGTGAGCACATTCTTTTAAGAAATTTACAACTGCTGATGCAATTATTTTACATAAATTCAATATTAGAAGCTGAATTGCGACATTTATATTGACAGCCCTGAGGCTGCCACATCTCCCGACTGGCTGACCCAAGTGAGATGTTTTTTTTTAACTCTCTCTGATGTGTTTCCCTCCATTGTGGACATTTTTTAATTTAGTGCAGGTAATGCACGGGATTAAGCAAACGTGCCAGCAGGACTCAAAAGTGGGGTAATCAGAAAAGCCTGGCGTGCTCATCTGAGAATATTAGAAGCACACATCAGAAGAGATTACTACGGTGCAATTTATTTAATGGAGGGGGGATGGGCCAGGAGTGGGGGTGACTGACAGAGAGTGACTGAATGCGCCACGTGGTCTCCGGCGGACATGTGTGGGAGCAACAGACCAGGAAGCAGGACGCACATAAAGCACAGGCAGTGCAAGGCTGTCAGTGCATCTGTGCTCCTGTGCATTATCATACCCTCCTCTCCTGTATTTCATTACTTGTGGTGCACCTCTCCCCCACCGGGTGGAGTAGCATTGCTGGAATAGCCAGTAGCACTAATACGATGTGATGGCCTTCTGGGTGCTCAGGCTTCCTGGGCATGAGTTTGCGCCAACTGGTATGACATTTAGATTTAATTCCAGAAAGAGCATCTTCAGCTGCGCATGGCCAAATTCCAGTGAGAGTGTTCCTCATAGTCTTCCATTGCCTTTTCTAGCTGTCCTCATTGTGTCCCGGAAAGCTGTAAAATCTTAGCAACAGATGAAGTTACTCTTGTATGTTATGATTCTGAAAGTAATCCCTCTCTCCCATTTGTTCTTTCCTTTTCCCCACCTGGCCACCTTGAGATTATTCTGCCATACATTACAGACTAATAGATGTATTTTTGGCACAATTCAGATGGGGTAAAAAGGCAGTTCACTTGATATTCCAGGTTCTCCAGTTTGCATTGGACAGGAAATCAGTGATGTGGAGATGGAGGATCAAGCAAATTTAAACTGCTTTATCAATGCTTTGGATTTCCTTTCCTAATGCCAGATGCCAGTCTATAGTCTCAGTGGTGTAGGAGTCTTTGTAAGTCCAGGGCATGATGCAAACTTTGTACAACAGAAAAAAATAATCTGTCCTGAAGTTAACAAAAGAAGAAGTAAAAAAAAATCTTAATTAATCTCATGTCACACTTCAGTACTTTTTTAATCTTCAGTTTGATTTCTAATCAACGAAGGCAGCAGCGGTAATTAGCGGAGTCAAAGCTTCCAGTCGCAATCTGCTTCAGCGTAGGTCCCTTTTTCCGTTCCTCTCCTCAGCAGCTCATACTGCCCCACCTCCTTTTCACCGAGAGGAACAGCTGTTCAAATGAGCCAATCTCCTTTGGCTAAAGGCTCCGAATGGCAAGGGCAGTAGCCAATAATATGACAGTGTTGGTTTCTAGAACCACCCTACTCTGGTTTCCTTTCATCCCGTGTCTCAGCTGGATACTGGGAGATCAGCCATCTCTGATGTAAAGGAGGAAACTGGTCCTCTTCTCGGTATGGGTGTGTCAAAAGCGTCATCGGTCGGGAAAATTGCTCCATAGATTCATCTTTAGCAAAAACATCTGGCAGCTTACCTTGTGCCAATCCTACCTTTTCTGACAATGATAAAAGCCTGCTCTTTTACTCACGTCGAAACAAGTGAGAAAAGCCTAACGAGGGGATGTTCAGCTTCAATGAAAATCCAAGCGCATAAATAAGCAGATGTGCAAAATGCAAAGACTCGGCGAACGAGGTCACACCGTTACGCTCGTTTTCCGATGCTCCGCGATCCCGGGGAGTACCGGGTCGCGAGCGACTGCACGGGGCTCCCCTCGCGCCCTAAGGAAGCGCGGCGCGTGCCCGTGTAGCCGCCTTGACTGGCGGGAAGCACGAGCTCAGATCGATGTCTTCGGCTGGCTCCCTCCATGCTGGCTGTCTGGGAACCTCTGACTAATTGCAGGATACAGAGACACGCAGTCTTCAAAAATAGATCGCATGCCGCTCCCCAACCGCAATAGGGAAGTCCCCATTTTATTATTCTTTCATTCTTAGGCTATTATAGGGCTACTTACCCCCTGTGAAAATCGGGTGTTTTTATTTCTGTTTCTGTACATCCATGGTTTTTCCACGCCGAGCAATGAATCATTTTATTATTAACGCAGCAGACAGTTTATTCAAACAAATTTTAAAGAAACAGTATTAAAGAAACGGCATAGATATTAAATAAACATAAATGCCAGTTAAATAAGTGCCCCACATTCATGTCCCTTTTTTGTTGAAAATAACATCCCACATAGGTTTTACCATAAACAGCTTGCTTTTAAGCCGCATTAATCTGAGATATGTGCTTTGCTTCTCCTGTGAGTGTTCCTTGGGTTGGAAGGGGTCACAGGGCCAAACATAAAATGTCCCAAGTTGATTTTCAGGCTTTAAACAACGTGGCTCTATGTGAAAGGTAGGGCATGGATTAAGCCATTTATCCAGTTATCATGGATTCCCCCCCACCCCCTCCATTTCACCACTTTCTGTTGCTTATGCTCTGTCACATATCTCTGTCTTCACTCCATCCCAGCCATTTTGAGGTCCAGATCAGCGTTCAAGGAGGCTGGTGGCAGGGCTGGGCAGAGCACAGGGTGGGGGAGGTGTGCCTGCCTGAATACATATTACTCTTTACCTATAGTAAACGATACTTTCCGAATTTGCGCTTAAGCTTGTGGATGCAAGAAATCAGAGTGATTGTATGAAAGCATTGCATAAATAACATTGGTTTTCAAAATTGTCTTTTGAATCTCAATGCTGGAAATCTAGTGTAAGTAATATTTGAGGACATTAAGGTGAAATGCATCTGCCCCCC